>PVJL010018928.1:0-14950 GCA_004026885.1 Lyroderma lyra | reverse complement strand
AGGGAGGGAAGGGGAGCCTTTGGAATGTGAACCTCACAAGCGTGTGAGAAGGCGGTGGGGGGTTAGGAAGGGGCGCCTCATTCGCTGAAGGGAGATGGGGAGCGACGGAGGCAGTGGGGCCAGAGACGGAGCCGCTGAAAACGGGGTGAGAAAGCCGGACGGCTGCCCCCTGAGCGCGCGTGTCCACGCGCAGCCCAGGGTGGCCTGGTTTTCACCGCCCAGCCCTGCGAGTGGGGGTTCTTAGCCTCCGGGCAGCATGTGGCACTGAGGGGTGTGTTCCTGGCCTCTAGAGGGTGGAGGCCAGAGATGCTGCCGACACAGTGTCCCCACCCCGAGGAACGGCCTGGGCGACCCGCATCCTGTGGCTTCCAGCCTGTGGTTTTGATGCTGAGCGTCACAGGTGACTCGATGTGACCCCCGTGACTGAGACCCGCTCTGCCCCCACGTGAACGTAGCGTGCCGAGCGAGACACAGAGGGTGTCAGTAGCGACGGGCACGCCACCCTGTCTTAGCGCCCCCGCATTCGTCTAAATTTCGAACGGCTGGTTTTCAGCACTGCTTGGATTCACGCTTAATAGGGTAAACGTGAAATCGTGGCGTTGTGCTTGTAAGTCTTCTCAGCTCAAATCCCCCGGAACCATGAATGAATACTTAACGTAAGTCCTCCCGGCCTGGGGGCCTCACGGAGCATCTGACAAAGTCTCCTTTGAGCCACCTTGGCCTCCCGAGCCCGGGCTGTGTCCGGAAGGAGACACTGAAGTCTGGTTTCCTGGGACGGTGCACGCCTCAGAGCAGTGGCCGACACCTCCAGAGCGCCCGGTGCCCCAGAGCCCTTGATGAAAAACACGTTTTTTTCACCGAAAGATCTGAGCGACGTGGGCCGGTTGTCTCTTCTCAGCCGAGAGACTGAGACACAGAATGATAAACTAATTAGCCCAAAAGGACCTGGCGCCAACCTCTCTCCAGGTCGCACGTCGTCATCCCTGCAACAGCTCCCTTCTGCGGACAAGCTCACGCGTCTTGTGTGCGACGTCTCGGTTTGGGGCGCGGCTCGTCACCAGTCAGAGGACCCTTGCAGAAGCGTGCCTTTTACGTTTCTGGTCCTGGAGTTTTCAAAACTAAAACTGAGCCTTGAAGTCTTTTTTTTTTTTTTTTTTTTTTTTTTGAGAAACGTAATCTCTGTTACCGCCTCATTAATGAAGAAAGGACACACGTCGGGAACGTCACCTGTGCTGACGCCTATAAATGCCCTGATTGGGTCTCCAGGATGGGCAGGTCCAGGTCAGATACTGGAAGACAGGGCAGGGTCTGGGCCGGAAGCACGAGGCTCTGACAGTGCCCCTGGGTTCTAAGCCCTCGTCCCCTCCCATCCACCGTGGCTCCAGTTCCCTAACTAATAAAGAATACCAAATCCTTTATTTCTACACATTTATTCTTAAAAGTAGAGACTTGCCGACGTACTGGTTAACCTTTCGGGACACCCACACACCCCTGGACTGTTTGGGTAGCATTTATCGGCCCGTAGGAGCCATTTTTCTCAGTGATTAATATTGTGGTGGTCTGAGTTTAAGTCATTTCTAGAGCTTAACGTTCACCCAGGGTACACGTTTCTCAACTGACAGCAATTGACCGTATCTGTTTACAAAAACAGGATAAATTATTCTGTTTCCGTGGAATTTTTTTTCATTTAGATTCAGGGTAGTTTTCACAGCACCGCGGCACGTGGGCCCCCTTTCGAGCATAAGGAAACTTTTCACAGGACATCTGACGTGGCTGCTACGCACTTCACAGGAAATCCAGTCTAAGAGCGAACTCCTGACCCTTCTTAGCCGTGTTTACACTTTTAAGAGGAGACTGGCTCAAACTGTAACTGTTAGGACTTCTTTATTTCTAACTGCATATTCTGTAACGAGGATTAAAAATCTGGTTACTAAGTAACGTAGTCGTAATAGCTCTTTGCCCTTAAAAGAAGTGTGTTTGGTGACATCGGGTGTCATTTTGGCCGTCGCGGGTCTTGTTTCCGTGGGTCCTCGTGCAGCAGAGCGGGTGTCGTCGAGCTCAGGCAGTGGCTCCCGCAGAGCATGCTTCCCAACCCAGGGCCTTCGTGCAAAGCGAGATTGTGGGGCAGGGCATCCGACTCAGCAGGTCTGGGAGGGACCTGAGCATCTGCATTTCTAGCAAGTTCCCAAGCGATGCTACTGGTGACGAAAAAGGGGTCCACTGAACTAGGAGACCCCCACCCCCGGGCGCAGTGACCAGGGAGATTACTGACAGTTTTTTCTGGGTGCCCTTTAAAAATGACCATTGATACTACGCCTGCGTGCCTGCAGAGTGTACTTTTCTCCAAAGTCGCGGGCGGAGCTCCAGTAACGGATAAGAAGAGTAAAATACTGAGGTTAAGGAGCACGCTGGCACTCAACCAAGTGACAGCAAGCGCACGTTTTCCATCCTGGACGACAGCAGTCTGGTCCCCGGTCAGTCACACAAACCGGTAGCTGAGTTGATCCTGGCGTGCGGCGTGCTGGTGGGCGAGTCGTCAGGCCCTGGCTCCGGCCTTGCCCAGTGAACCCAGAGGACCGCGGGCCATCTGCGCTTGGCCACGTGCCCCAGCCTCTCCCGGAGTCCTCGCCCCCTGAGGTTTATCTCACTTGCCTTCAAAACTCAGACCCTGACGCTAAAGACCCCACGCCCAGCAGGTGACTAATTGTCTGAAAGCGTCTTGCGTGTCACAGTCCGAGCAGAGTTATTAGCAGACCGCCTCCTCTGCAGGTGGCAGGGCAGAGCCAGGGCAAATGGACCCGGAAAATAGCCAAGGGGGTGAGGGGCAGCACGCACCCCCGGTTTCTGCCATGCACCCAGCCCAGAGGGTGCGGGAAAGGCCGCCCCCGTCAGAGGGGCACTGCTGTCCCTGTCCTCGGCGAGGAGAGAGTAGGGGTTCACTTTGCAAGGGACAAGGAGGGTGGCAGCTTCCGTGCGCCTGTCGGAGCCGTCAGAGAACCCGCCGGTCCCTGTCCCTGAGCGCGGCCCCTCCCGGGCCTGGGCCTGCGGGAAGCTGGGGGGCGGGGGGCCGGGCTTCAGTGAGGGTTGAGCTCTCCGACCTGGGCCGCGAAGAGAACATACGTGTCTTGCTGTGTTTTTGTCTTTCAGGAGAAGACGGACGTGGAGGGAACCCTGTTTGTGTACACCAGGTAGGCGCATCTTTACAAAGACACGGACCCTTGTCCTTCAGAGAACAGGCCCAGGGGAGGGGGCGCTGAGCAGTGTCACCGGGGCGGCGTGAGGCGCACCCACTGCAGGATGTAACTGCACCTCAGATGTGGGTGGGCCCACGTCCCGTGTCCTTAATGCAAATGAAGGACACGGCGGTCTTGGACGGAACGCATGGGCGCGTGCACGAGGAGCGCGCCCCCAAGCACGTCCGCTCGTGGAATCAGTATCTGGCAGAGGGTTCCACCGCTGTCCCCTCTGCCCCTGACCTGCACTCTTTGAAAAAGCATATCCCAAAATTAGAGGTGTTCTCGGGTCCTCCCGAGTGTGTGTCAGCATGGATTTACTAACGGCTTCCAATCAGTTATCAACAAATTTAGTAATAAGCTCACGTCATTAGTAATTTCTGTCAGATATTCTTAATACTGCACGTGTACACAAAGGCAGCTAGGGTGTGTACTGTCGTAATAGGCGGACTTGTGAGTCACAGAAAATGTCGTGGCTAAACTCCATCACCACGAGCGGGGGGGATGCAGACGCAAACACAGTGGCCTGGTAGAGACACTTCCAGGGCTGACGTTTCCCCCGGGGAGACAGACCGTGTGCACACGCACACACGCACGCACACACACGCACACACAGCATGCACGCACACACAGCACACACGCACACAGCGCACACACACACACGCACGCACACACGCACGCACACACACACAGCACACATGCACACACACGCACGCACACAGCACACAAACGCTCGCATGCACATGCACGCACACACAGCACACACACGCACACACGCATGCACACACAGCACACACACGCACACACACAGCACACACACATGCACGCACACACACAGCACGCACGCACACAGCACACGCACACACACAGCACACACACACGCACACGTGGTAAAGTAAGTCGGACTGGATGTTGCCCACAGCTCAGTGATGGCAGCCCTGCCGGAGGTGGTCCAGAAATGACCGCCTGGGTGCCGTCAGCCAGCAGTACGGTCATGGCTTTCCATGGGTCCCGTCTGCTTGCTCAGAGCTGTGCCCGCGTAGACACACAGAAAGCCTGGGGACACGCAGGAACAGGCTTAGTCTGAGAGTGTGCCCTACTGACGTCTCGTCCCCTGCATTTCCAGGTCTGCCTCTCCCAAGCACGGCTTCACCATCATGAACAGGCTGAGCATGGAAAACAGGACGGAGCCCATCACGAAGGACCTGGACTTCCAGCTGCAGGACCCTTTCCTCCTCTACAGGAACGCCAGGCGTGAGTCCTTCCTGACACGCGGGGTGGCTTTATCGTGTGACCTTTCCGCAGGTTGGCCTGGCGCCTGCGGCTCTGCAGTGTGCGTCTTCGTGTCCATGTGCAGGGTCAGTGGTGCTGGGCGTCAGCCGTGCCGGCTTGGGAAACGCGTGCGCAGCTCGGGGAAGAGCTCCCTGGTGGGCACCGCTGAGTGCGCACGGTGACGTGGGGGTTAACCCTGTGTCTGCAGTCGGAGCACTTGGTGGTGCGAAGCCGGTGGAGACGCTGGGCCTGGGGGAGGAGTTCTTCCTTGGTCAGGAGTGTGCAGAGGGCGACAGGGGTGCTGCTCCCAGGCAGAGTGGACGATTCAGCTGGTGGCACTGTTCCCAAGTGTGTCCCTTCTGACCGCGCCTTCTGGGCGCATGAGGAGAGGCCCGGTGCCCTGCAAGTGCCGCCTGCTCGACCTGCAGTAAATGCGAATTGAGAGCCCAGCGTTTGGCCTGCAAGAATTTCACGGCACTTGGTGATGCTGAAGTTCCCTTAAGTGACCAAATGGTCCTCAGGGTCGCACGGAGACAGCGGTCACCCGTCCAGCTGCACCCGTCGTGTCTTCTCGGGACGCCCGTGCGGGCCCTGGGGCAGCCCAGAGGAAAGCGGGCGGCAAACACGCAAACCGGACACAGGAACGCGTCTGTGCCACGCGGGCTCTGCGCCTTGTGGACGGCCTTGTGCTTCCATGTCCTTCACACGTCCCCTGCGCTGCTCTCTGAGCTCGGCGTGCAAGGCTCTGCCCGCCACGCGCGGCTCAGTGATCGGAGTAGCGTCATGCAAGCGACGTTTGGTGTTTCAATCCCAGCGCGTTGTTTGGAAGTAACCAGAACGTCGTCGTGACGCCATCGTTGCTGACAACTGCACCCAAGTATAACTGAGTCGTCACGATAGGTGTCACCCTATGACTTAGGGAACAGGGTTAAGTTGTTACGAGCTAACGAAGTGGAAGTTATTCAAGTAGGTCCTGGGAGTAAAAAACCACTTCTGTGAAGGAGAAATATTGTGTGTCTATTCCCGTTTCCTTTCTGAAAGGCAGAGTTTGTGGTCTGAATTATCTGTATGCTTATAGTAATGTCAGGTTTTGTTTTCTTTACTGAGATTACTGTGTCAAATTAATACATAATTCCACTCGTAGCAAAAGAACCGCATAAACCCAGAACAAATGAAGGCATTGGTGACGCCACGACCATTTGTGGTGGCCCTTCTTTTGGATAAATACCTGGTCTAGTTAGCACAGGTAGTATTTTTAAGTGCTTATTACACTATTGCATTTATGCTCTCGGGCACTACACCAAGACTATAAAAATACAAGCTCTCCGTCCTGTGGTCGGTCTTCAGGTTAACTTCCCTAGGTCCTGACAGGAGCTGATCTGTGTAGCTGATAGCGGAGCCAAGCGCCCCCCCGGGTCTGGGCCAGGCTGTCCGGTGTGGGGGTCGGCTTGCACGTGACCCCTGAGCACTTGATTGTGGCTCGTCCGCATGGAGTCGTGCTCTGAGCGGCAAATACACACTGAATTTCAAAGACTCAATACAAAGAAGTGTAAAAAAAAAAGCCACCTCAATTTTATATTGATTTACCCATTGAGGTATTTTAAATATATTGATTTAAGTAAAATATATAATTAAAATTAATTTCACCTGCTTTTTGTTTTTTGATTGAAAATTACGTGCGTGGCTCACATTTGTGGTTCGCCTGCTACTTGTATTGGATAGCACTGTCCTGGGCATTTTCATTTAATTTCCCGGATTTCGTAATCACGGCTTTGTAGGGGGACGTTTGCAGCTGAGAAAACTGAGGGTCCGTGAGGCGACAGGCCAGACGGAAACCCACAAGTTCTGATGTGCTCCATGTCCTACGTCACGTGTACTGCTCTCTCCACTGTTCACATCAGTGCAAACTGCAGGCAGCCTTCCGGATGCTCATTAAAATGTCTCTAATGAATTCCTATGGAACGGACGGGAATCAGGTGTATGAAGAAGGCACGGAAGGGAATGCACTTACCTCCCTGTTGTACGACGATGGTTTTCGTTCTCGGTTGGAGTCGACATACACTGTTACGCTGGTTTCAGGAGAAGGAGTGGCCGACAGACGCTTCTGTGTTATGCGTGACCCCGTGATGCGTCAGGCACCCGTCTGACACGCGTCAGGCACCCGTCTGACACCACACACCGTTATTACAGCACTGCCGGCTGTCTTCCTCGTGCTGCGCTTCGCGTCCCCATGACGTTTTGTGACCGACCCCCCAGGCCCCTCTCCCAGCTGGCAACCATCAAAATGTTGTCTGTACTGAAAAAGCATGTGACAAAATGCAGCTTTCATTTATCATAAAAACTCAGCAAAGTGAGAACAGAGGGAACGTATCTCAACGTAATAAGGGCCACGTGCGACAGATCACAGCTAACGTCACGCTCAGCGGGGAAAAGCCGAAAGGTCCACTTGCACCACTTTTCGTCAAGGAAGTGCCGGAAGTCCTAGCCACAGCAGTCAGACAAGAGAGAGAAAGAAAAGGCATCCAAATGGGAAAGCAGGAAGTAAAACTCTGGGTATTTTCAGATGACCTGATACTACGCAGAGAGAACCCCAAAGATTCCATCAAAAAATTATTGAAATTGATAAATGACATTAGCAAAGTGGCAGGAAAGGAAGTTAATATTCAGAAATCAGTTGCATTTTTATACATTAATAATGAACTATCAGAGAAATTAAGAAAACAGTCCCATTTATAACTGTGTCCAAAAAAAAAAAAAACAAAAACCTAGGAATAAATTTAACCAAGGAAGTCAAAGGCCGGTACACACCACGGACAGGAAGAACCCCTGCGGCTAGAACGCCCGCAGCGACCTGTAACTCAAATATCAATGGCATGTTCCGCAGAGCCGTAACAGCCCTCAAATTTGTATGGGACCATAAGGGACCCCAGACAGCCGTGACGATGCTGAGAAAGGACAAAGCTGGAGGTATGACACTACTTGATAGCAAACTATACCGTAAGGCCGTATAGTCACACAGCGTGGTTTTGGCGTAAAAACAGACACACGGTCACACACAGAACCTGAAGGTAAAGCAAGGCCCACGGGGTCGTTGCGGCGAGGAAGTGCCCTGGGGGACTGGCAGTCTTTCCACTTCCAACAAGGGGCCGGGCAATGCGGGGCCGAAACCCGCAGGAAAAGAAAAGGCGCTGGCGTCGCCCCGCCCGGGCGCATCCCTGCCGTCGGGAATTCCGCCGCCAAATCCGGTCTTGTACGTGGGGACGAATTTCGGCAAGGCCCTTCCCCAGTCCATCACGGTATTTACGATAAGCTGGAGACAGCGGTGACGGGCAGACGTCGGCGCCAGGCCCACAGGTCGCCCGGTTGTGGGCTGTGAGGACCGGAGGAGAACGGATTTCGTGGGAACTGCTGGGAGCAAGTCGGCAACGGCAAAACCAAGAGATTCAGGCTCAAAGCTATTCTAGAAAACTCCTTCGTGTTAAGGCGCGTTTGCCGTGCTGTGTGGTTCCGTGTCCAACCAGAAACGCCATTTAAGGTCTCTGTTGGTGTTGGGGCAGGGTCTGTACCGGGACATGACCCAGAAGGGGAGCCGCAGACCGTCCGTCCGTTCGAGAGGCCGCGTCCCTTTCACGGTGGCTGCGGGGGACGTGGCAGGCGGTCACACCTCCGTCCTCCTGCCCTGGCCACTCCGGCTCAGGCCTTCGTCGTCTCGGCCCTGGGGGCGTTTCAGAACAGAAGGGGATTCAGCTTCCGGCACCAGGCAGCGGGGAGCACGTCGTCTCTCCTCGTGGTGACAACGGGAAGTTCTGGGCAGAACACCACACGAACCAAACCAAAAAGCCCGAAGCGAGGATTCGTAAAGGCAGCACTAACAGGACAGGAAGTCGGGGCCCGAGGGCCAGCCAGCAGGCGGTGGGCTTCCTGCTTTTGTTCTTTACCTCTGTCTCCGGGCTTGGACGTGGGAGTGGGCCCCGTCACACAACTGTGGACAAGAACAAGGAGAGCCCAGAGCACCCCTCTTCCCGGGCGCCTGTGAGCTGCGAAGTGTAAGGAGAACAGCCCTTCGCCCCGTTTTCTCTGCGAGCCCCCCTCTCTGTGCAGACCTGAGCTCCCCCCAGCCCGTGTCAGCGCGGGGGGAGCCAGAGGACCGGCCAGCAGGGGCCCCGGGGGTCCGAAGAGTGTGGGAGAAAGCCAGTTGTGTGTTTTCACGGCCGGGCAGTGTGCGAAGCTGAAACTCAGAAAGAAACCCTAACCTTCTAGCTAGAGGACTGGGGAAGGGGCCCCAGAGAGCTGGAGAATGGGGGAGACCCTAGGCGACAGCTGGGTAAGGACACCCCCTAATTCTGTATATGAGCGAACACAAGCCCTGGGCTCGCCCGTGGGCCTCACACCCATGTCACGGAGCCAGACGCACACGGGAGGCTGTGGCACAACCGCGCAATGCGAACCAGCACCGAGTTCCCGGCGCACAGAGGCAGACAGCTTGGAAAACGGAGCTGGGACATACGGGGGCCCTTTCACCCCAAAACCAAGACAGGACTTCCTGTCTGACCTGATCGATTACCTTCTCAAGCCAAGCCTTCTGTGGACAGTTCTAAGAGGGCTCAGAGCCACAGCATAACCAAAACGTCCCGGACACACCCCAAACTACTAAAGCCGAGAAAAATCACACGAAATCTCAAGGGAAAGACATCAACAAACGGCCGCCCTGAGACGATCGAGGGACTGTGATGAGCAGGCCGTGGCCTTGAGACGGCCTTTGTGGCCATGCGCCATGGGATGGCCCTGCATACTCCTGAAATCTATGGAAGGATGGACGTTTTCTGCAGAAAAATAGGTAAAGAAAAGGACCACACGGCAGTTTTAAAACTGACCAGCACCGTGTCCAGTGGCTGGCCTTCCTAACCGAGTAAGACGGCACAGGGGGGACTCTGTGAGCGGCACGCTGCGTCAGGAGAAGCGGCCGGTCAGAGGAGCGTACAGGAACGGGAGTGGACGCCTGCGGGGCAGTGCCCCGTGCGAGGCGGCAGGGCTGGTGCAGAAAGCACAAACTCGGAGAGACGCACGGTCAAGCCCCTCGGTCAGCGAGGCCCCCACAGGATGAGGAGGTGAAAGCACAGCGAAACCCGGGGAGACGTGAGACAGAAAACGAAAGGCAGGTCTGACCCCCCGGCCCTAGCTTTGGTCACAGTCACCCCATCTCAGAGACAGAGGCTGTCACACGAGACGCAGCGCGGCGTGGCCTCGCGATGCGCCGTTTGCAGGGAAGCCACTTGAGACGTGATGGTGCAGATGGGTCGCGTGGAAAGGCCGAGGACGACCGCCCTGAAATCACTGATTAAAACAGGGCTGGGGCGGCCACAGCATTTTCACACGGATAAAGGGGACGTCCGTCCCCCCAAGTGAGAGGTGAGGAGACGGAAGGCCGCGCTCTGCCCACAGTGAGCGGGGAGCTGGCGGTTCCTGCTGTTCACTGGCACATCGGTGGCTCTCGCGATTGACCCTGTTTGGGTGACACAGCCCTTCAGGAGTCTGGTGAATGTCCCTCGCGCCTGCGGCCGGCCTGCCTGCCTCTCCTGCCCGCTGACCGCCTGCTGTGTGCCCGGCCTTGCTGTTTGCTTCTCAACGCTCCAGTTTGCATACATTTTCGGGATTTTATTAAACTCCCGGAGGCCCCTGGAGTCAGGAGACATCTTTAAAGGAATTATATGGCTAAAACCACGTGACGTCTGCACTGGACGGAACCGTAGTGGTTGCAGGAATGACAACGGAGCATCCCTGCACGCACGCTATCACGTCCTTCACGTGAACTCAGGTCGTGTGCAGCACAGGAGGGAAGTCAGGAGTCTGACACGTCCTGTGTCACCAGAACAGGTGGCCCCCACGACCCCGGGGCTGAGGAGGAGCTCGGGGCGGGGGGCGGGGGACACTTCAGGGGACCACGTCGTCATTCGTGGCCTAGGAGATTTTGAAATTAATTAGCAACATTATGACCAAAGCAGAACTAGAAATTTAAATGAGCAAGAAAACGGGGTAAGTCATTCCCATGCACATGTGCTCTACCCGGGGCTTCTCCTTCCCAACTTTAAAAAATTTATTCTGTTAAATCTGTTAGATGAAAGGAACTTCCCCTGAAATAACTGAAACGAGGAGGCTGGGGTGTCGGAAGCACTATCCCATCTGACCTCCCACGAGCCTGGGGGTAGCTGCAGACCCCCGGGGTCCCGCCGGCAGAGGACAGTGACCTCTGTGGACACCAGGAAGGTCTGGGGACACGGCGTGCATTTGTTAGAAAGGAAAACTTCTAGAAAGGCGCATCCATCCTCCCCTTTGACGGCCGTGAATTCCCCTTTGCAGGTGGAGACGCACACTACCGCTGAGAGGTTGTCCGGCGGCTGTTTATCCGGCACTTTCTAAGCAAGTTAGTTTATTTAGAAAGGGGGAGGTTGTTTTCACGTCCCAGCACGCGTTTGGCTTTCCTACCGTTTCCCCCCACATGCTGCCGCGCGTTAGTCACCCACAGGACAGGAACTGCCCCCATCTATTTCGAGATCACGCGCCCCCTGATGTGAGAGGCGCCGTAAAGCTGTCACATGAGAAGGACCAGACGGGAGATAAGGGCGCTGAGCAGCCGCCCCGCGGCCCCGTCTCGCCGGGCTGTGCCCGTGTTTGGTCAGGAAGCTCAGGCCGAGGTCGGCGACAGAACATGACTTTAAAGGCGTTGAGGCGCACGCCGAAACAGGCGCTCTGCGTGCGGAGCATTCCCGGGGGGCCGGGGCGACGGGCCTGCTGCGGCGAGGACCCCACCCCCTGCCACCTTCCCCGTCCCCTCGCCCCCTTGCCCCCTCGCCCATCCCCCACCTTCTTCTCCTGGGAGTGAGCCCACGTGGCCCCCAGTTTAAAAAGCCAAATTTCCACTCCAAGGAGCAGGCCTGCACGTCAGCCACGCCCGAGCCCTGGTCCAACCCGTTCTCATTCCACGGGAGGGCCCGGGGGAGGGGCCCGATCCGGAGAGGGCAGTTGGCCCCCCAGCCCCGGCGCGGCGGACCAGACGTTATCGGTACCGACACAGGCTGCCCTCCGGCCCCGACACCGCCTGCCGCTGACCATCCTGCGACTTTCAGAGGGGTGGCAGCCGGTGGCACGTCACCGCTCCGGTGGGTCAGGAAAGGCTGGACTCGAGAGAGGGCCCAATACATGAAAAGTGCCGTGTTTGGACCAAGTCTCAAAGATAAGCGTGGACAGCAGAGACACGGTCAGGCCCGCTCGGTCCCTACCCGGACACAGCCCGTCCACTCGTTTAGGGAAGATTTCCCGCGAGGAGGGGGGTTCGAAGGGGTCTCTAAATTAGGGGTTGATCCTTAAGGGCCTGGAAGACCTTGTGTAACGTCCGCCGGCCCCTCGCGCTGCTGGGCAAACGACAGGCCGTACAGAACTAGTTACTAGGACCCTAACGCGACGAGGTCAGTCCCCAGCGGAGCCAGCGGTCCCCAACGGGCGTGCGTTTCGGGGCGTTGGATACCGCTGCTGGTGACCGCTTGACCCGCCCCCCAGTGCGACCCGCTGCAGGTTTGCCGCTGGGGCAGGGACAGAGGAGGAAGTGTCACTGTGAAATCTCATCAACTCGCTGGCCTGCTGGTGGGACCCCACGTCTTCCTGAACCGGCCCACGGATTCCCGGGGCAGCACGAGACGGGCGTTGCGGTGGCCGCGCGAAGGCCACAAATGCCGCGTCCGCCTGCGCCCACGGACCCCGCTTTTGTTCAGCCGGGACTTTGCAGCCCCAGGCGTGACCCGGGACTCTCCCGGCTGTGCCCCTGAAAGCCCTGCGTTAGACACCAAGGGGACAGGACTGCGGGAACGGGGACGCATGTGTCCTCGGCGCCACCAGACTGTTGCAGTCAAGTTCGCCGTGTTCTCCTCCCGTCTACGCCACTTTGGGGTTTCTTACCTCCAGGAGCGGTGTAGAAGCAGCTGAGTTGGGCTTCATGCACCAGCGTGCCCTTGAACTTCACCTCTGTGTCCGATGGGTCACTGGGGAGCGGCTGGTACGCAGGGGCCGCGGGCTGGACGAGGCCTCGGAGCATGGAGACGGTCCCGGGGCGCCCCGGCGGGCCGGCCTCTAAGGGGAGTGAATGTCCCGCTTGCGAGCTCTCCTTAAAGCCTAGGGCCCACTCCCCCGGTCCCCCGTCAGGGCTGCCACGCTCGCGGGGCCCTGTCACATCCGTGGGGCCGTGTCACATCGCCGCCTGTGGAGGTGACAGCCGTTACTTCAGGTTTTAGGCCTCTGTCTCGTCCGTGGCGACCTCGCCGCCCTCGGTGCCTGCGTGAGGACGGGCCCCGGCCGGCGGGCTGACAGGACAGCCGGGACCGACAGGGGCTCGCTGGTTTCCGTCACCTGTCAGCACGTCGCCTCCCTCGGGCACGATGACCTCTGGTTGTCACGTGTCACCGCGAGCTGCCCCGACACCCCCTCTTGTGCAGGAGGGCGACAGGCCCGTCCGGGGGTCAGGCCACCTGGGGCCGAGGGCCCAGAGCGGCGTTTCCTGGCCGACAGCGGCTCCGGCGGCAGGACCGTTCCGGGGAGAGCGGGCGGCCGTCCTGCACGTTATCTCGCCGCCGCCACTCCGCGGCCGGGACCGCCGCTCAGTCTCCGCCCCAGTCTCCGCCCCCCGGCCGGCGCAAGTCCACGCTCACACGCTTCGCCGGGATGCAAAGAGCCATGTCAGAGCGATCCCCACGTCGTGCTGCCGTAGAGGCACACGGGCGGCGTCTCCGTGCAGCCCTTGGGGACCCCGTGTCTTCCGCGTCCTGCTGTGACGTCCCAGGGTCGTATCTGGGGTTAAGGCCACCACAGCCCACACCTGCGCTGAGACGTCCCGAGTGGCAGTGGCCCCACTCCCTCTCCCTTAAAAGGACACAGGGGGTTAGCACGTGGGGGTCTGCGCGGGCAGGCGGTGCCAGAGACCGGAAGGCAGCTCCAGTGCAGTTTCAGGAGACGCGGCCAGTGACCCTCAGGTGGAGGAGGTCTCCGACGCGAGGGCTGTCACGGCGCGGCCCTGGCTTCTGCAAAGATGGCCGCTGTGTTCGCGGGGTGCGCGCGCGCCTCCCACGAGGACAACGCGGGCTATTCCAGGACGGGGGGCTTTGCCCCACTCCGCTCCTGCACGCAGGGAGGCGCGTGGATGGAGGTTCCCGGCGCGAGCCAGGGGCCGCGGCAGTGCCCCGGGTCTAAGGCTCCCCGCGCAGGGATGCGCTTAAAATAGCCGCGGGCAGCACTTCTGCGCCTCGGGCGTCCGAGCCGTCGCTGACGAGAAGCAGGAGCGCGCCGAGGCGGCCCTCAGCCCCGTGACGACACGGCTGCTGTTTTCAGCAAAGACTTCCCAAACGCCCGCGGAGCCGACGTGTCTGTACCCGGTTAGCACCGCAGGCCCTCGGCCAGATGTCCACGGGGGACTGGGCGCCCTCGGGCCTTTGCTATGAAGGTGCTGCCTGGACAACTGTCCAATGGATCGGGAGCGGCCGTACTGCACCACGCTGCTCTCTCATGGCTGATGATGGTCCCAGTCACTTCCGATCCCCCACCGCTGTCACCCGTCTGCCCGGACACCGAGAGGTCAGTGCTTTGCCGTGTTTAGCGTGCACGGTTTTGCACACTCAGGGAGGATGTGTGTGACGCATGGGGGTCCTACCTCCGCGTCTATGTAAGAGCCTTTAATTCTTTTATTTGTGCTTATGAGTTAGAATGCAATCTAGAGATCGGGTTTCTTTAATATGAAAAGGTTTTACACATAATTGGGGTTTTTTTCATATAAAAACTTTTTATACATAAAATTTCTTGTATCGTAATGTTAAAAAAATAAATGCTAAAATTCCTTTATAATACCAAAAACAAGTACCTAAATGTAAACGAATAAACATCTGAAGTAAAAAATTAAAACACAAGACATTTTTCCCCTGAAAGTTGGGGCCGAAAACGTGGGTGCGCTTCACACACGGCAGAAAGGAGGTGTTCTGTGTGTTCTGCGTGCACTGCCCTCACGCACGTCCGACAAAGCCAGGTCCCCTGTGCACGCAGGGCCGGGGCCTCGCGGCCGCCTCTGCCCAGCCGGCCTCTGAAAGCTTCAACGATGAAGAGGAAGGTGTGTGCGCACGGAGCGCAGAAACAGCACATGTCAGAGCCAGGAGCTTCGGAATTCGGATTCCATTCTCAGCCTCTGTCCGTTCGGTCAGAGCGTTCACCCATCCGGGGGGCCGTCCCTTCGCTTGGTCGAGGGTTTCCTTTGCTGTGCAGGAGCCTGTCAGTCGGACCTCACAGCCCCATTCCTTTAGTTTGGCTTTGACTTCCCTCGCCTTGGAGGTCAGGTCCGCGAAGTCCTCCCTGAGCCCGAGGTCTGTAAGTTTAGTGCCGATGTCTTCTACACAGTGTGCTGGTGCACGTCTTAC
>PVJL010018927.1:0-14934 GCA_004026885.1 Lyroderma lyra | reverse complement strand
TCCCACCCCCTCCCCTTTCTCCCCTCCCTAACCCACTCGTCCCCAAATAAACATTAAACTATCGATTGTGTCCATGGGTTATTTGTTTGTTCATTTCTTTTTTTCTTTGCTTTCAGTTTTATATTCCGCATATGAGTGAAATCATGCAGTTCTTTGTTTTTTCTGTCTGGCTTATTTCACTAAGCATGATGATCTCCAGATCCATCCATTTTGCTGCAAATTATTCCTCTACTGTGAACCATGCAGATTGGCCTGGGAAAAGAAGTTGTACACTCAGGAAGTTTCTTCATCAGATTTCTGAACACAACACGTATCAAGCACTCAAATTTCTCTCACGACTCTGGGTTTAGCTCACCTCTGCTTTAATCTCAGTTGCCCGCTTTGGTGTGGGAGTGTAGGGGAATGGAGGCCTGTATCCCAGTGTGCTCTCTGGAGACTTTTATAAACTAGTTTGTCTAGGTAGTGAATTTTTCTTCCTCTTCCACATAATTCATTTATATTTTATAATGTACATGACATGCAACAGATTCAAGTTTTTGGCTTCTCATATGTGGATTGTATTATGTTGAGGTACATTATACACACATACATACACAAACACACATATCCATATTCATACCTAGTTTGTTGAGAATTATATCATGAAAAGGTTTTATTTTTATTTTGAAATGCTCTTTTCTATATCTATTTATATAATAGTGTTGTTTTCAAATTTATTCAGTGAATGTGGCATATCACATTGACTTATTTACTTATAATAAACCATTTTTGAATTCTATAAATAAATTTAACTTGATAATATTAAATACCAACTGAAATTTTAATGTACTGTGAGGTTTTCTTTTATTTTTAGCCTTTTAACATTAATAGTTATGACAAATATTACCTGTCAATTTCTTATTTATTAGTGTTGTTATTGAATTTGGTATAAGTATAACGGTTATCTCAATAAATACATTGGGAACTGCTCCCTCTTACAATTCCAGGAAGAGTTGGATATGATATTATTAAAATATGTTAATAGTTTTTGAAGTTTGTAAAACTCACCTTTAAATTTATCTGGACTTGAGCTATATTTTGGGAGACACATTTAGATTACACCCTCAACATTTTAAAATATGCATGTTAATCTAGTAATGTCAGGAATAAGTTATGGTTTAAGCACCTAATAAGTGGACTGATAAACACAGCAGTTGAAATTCACAAGGTCTAGACACCCCATTGTAATCCTCACAGGCGTCTTAATTCTGCATCTCAGCGTAGATCTGAAGAATAAACTGACAAGGAAGCAGCTTGAAATCTCTATACCAGTGAAAAACATGACTCCATAATCTGAAGGGGATGGTGGTTTCTGCAGGCTTTGAAGTGTGCTGGTCCAGGTTCTACCCTGAGATGCAGCAGTAAAATATCTTTCATATTCTATGTGAATGAGAGAGGCATTTTGTGAAAAGAGCAACAAAGTTACTTTATTAAAGGTTTTTGTACATGGAAAAAGAAAATGCAATAAAATCTTCTCACATTGCAATTAATAGTTTTTGAAAAAATCAACTCTTAGTCAGGGAACTCCAAAGAATTAAGAGATAATGTGTTTTGGGGTATCGTGCAAATTGCATTTTATTTCTGACCACACATTTATGTTCATATGCCACCAAGCAGACATGAATAAAGACATTTTAAAATTATAGTTAATACAATGTATTTTTCCAGAGAATGCAATTGTTTTACCTTCAAATTCAGGCAGCACAGGAACAGACTTTTAGCTAAATTCTCTGAAACCTATCATGCATTCAGGGTAAAGACAGTGTGAATAATTCCCAGATGATAACTGAGCTTGTTGGTGACACTAAGGCACAGCCATTGCTGTGAGACACAGGGGTTATCTAATGGAAACATGCAACTCAAGAAGGCCCAGGCAAATTTTTTGGGCCCTTTTAAATATCCAGATTGATTTAGAAAAACTCCACCATTTGTAGAGACTTTGATTATGTGCTGAGTGTTACTCAGGTTCACCCAACCCCTGTACTTTTTTCTCCCTTCATAATTGATACACTGCTTTGGTGCATTTGAGAATATTAATACTATTAAAATAAAACTTTTAAATGCAAGTGTGTCAGCAGTAGAAACAAAATCATAGATCTAGGGTGATTCTTGGGGGAACTGCTACATGTATAGGAAGCCCCAGACCCTGAGATAAAACCAGATCTTAACCTACCTGTGCAGCAGCTCCTGAGCCTGGTTCCTGCGCTCAGTGTGTTCTCAAAACCCCTTGATTTCCTGAACACCCCCTTTTATCTCCTGAAGGAAGGTGTGTGTTGGGGCTCCCATTGACATTTCTTCGCTGTGTCATTGGCACAAAAATACATGTTCTTGTTTTAAGATTTCAGGCTGGTCATTTGAAACTATAGTGTGTTCTTGGCATTGTCTCTAGAGATGGTTAATCAGCCCTTCAGTGACTCTGTATACTGAGTCACTGTATACCACCATTACCACTAGTTATAGAAATCCACTGCAACTCATTCCCTGGAGCCTGATAGACCCAGTGAATCCAGTAGTTACTGAAGTTTAATTCAGAGGCTGTACAAGAATGTAGCAGAGATCACTGAGACTGCATCAAGTCTTCTCTTAACTCCACCAGCTTGACCTCATACTGGACGCCTGCAAACACAAAAGACATCCTGGACTCGAAGCTGCAACATATCCACTTTTTCTCTCACTCATACACACCACACACTCAGTGTCTCATATGCTCCATTAATAACTTCTTAAAACAGCCAAAAAAGAACCAAGCTGAACCCAAATTCCATGGTATATTATCTGTTTTCAGTCCTGATCAAGGAAGGGGAACACCTGGGTTTATAATCCTGGAGCCCTCTCCCAGAAAAGTAGGGTCAGGGCTGGGATGGTTCTCATCAGCAAAGCATGGGTGCTTTGCATGTTCTTCCAGTATATGAGGAGCTCTGGAGTTGGCCACCTAGAGAAAAGAAAATGCCGCAGTGGAGGTATATATGACCTTGAGAAGTTTGGTGAATACATGAAAATTCAACACAACATGAATTTTTACATATGATAATATTGGATTGATTAACTCCAATATTATCATATTTTTATTTTTTATGCCTGTGCACAGAACTCATATTTTTATTTTTTATGCCTGTGCACAAAACATAAAATTTAGGTCAATTCTACATTAATTTTACAAAGGTAAAGCTACACATATTGAAGCAAAGAGGAGCTGTGCAATGTGTCCAGGAGCAGTATTAGTATTTGTTTCAGTGTTTCTCCCAACTGGATCCCATTGTCCCTCTGAAGAAAACCCAGGGCAGAGTCGAACATGTCTAATGGGTTTATCTGTAATGGAAGTGTGAGTAATTTTTCTGCATTGTAATATTTGCATAAGAATATATAGAAAAGTGGGTTCATGCCAATGTGTTTTTATAAATTTAAACTTTGTTCACATTATTATATATTTGTCTATCAATTTCACCTATCAGTTGTGTCTTTTGTTTACTTCTAGTAGCTTTAATATACATATATAATCATAATAAACTACATACTACAGCAGTTGGCACGGATGATCTGAAAGTATAGTTACTTTATTGGATGAGAATGCAAAATGTAGAAATAGGGAGAACCCCACTTTCTTGCCCTCTAACTGGGTCATTCTCTGCAACCCATTTGTTGGGTCATGATGTACAATTGAAGTACACTTCTCATGCAAGAAACTAAGGAAAATAAATGAAAAGACCCATCATTCTGGCAGCATCAAGGGACACTATCAGTAGGTGAAGATGTAATTTTAACATGGGGGAGTAATTTTTTTCAACTCCTAGGAAATCCACAAGGGTAGATGTGGAACTTATCAATTTTTGTGACATATAAACAAGTGCATACCTTAATGGATAATTGAATAAATGGTAACTGAATCTACTGGTGCATGATTATTGCAATGAGAAAATGTAAATATATTTTATCAGCCTTTTTGTTTTTAATGTAATGTCCATATGCATGCTCCTCAGGCAAGAAAACTAAAATAATTCCTGATTTTTTCTTCTGATGCTTACTGACTGTGATTTATTAGAATAAACAATCTTATATTCTCCTAAATAGAATTAAACTTTTATTTGAAAGTAGATATAATTTATTTTCTTTACAATTACACGATCTGTTCTCACTTAGCCTGCAGCACCCACACAGCACGTCACTTCTCTGTGAATGTTTTACATTGTATTTTTATTATGGGATTGAAGAAGAAGGAACCTGACCCCACCTTTTATAATCTTCAGTCTGAGACCTCAGTGCCTCTGCTTCTGAGCCTGCAGGTGCAGAGCTAGATGGGCAGCTGTACAGCAGTGGGAGCTGAGTGCACCCTTTTACATAGGTAAGTGAACTTGGGGGCCTGGAAACAAATAGACGTCTGAGAAGAAGATCACATGCTGCAGATCTTGTAAGAGTGGACTCAGTGTACACATTGATTTTAGTGCCCTCAGCCTTGGGTACCTCTGGCTGTCTGACCTTCAAAGAGACTAAGTAGATAAAAATGTTTTAAAGATACATTTCATCCCTGGGATTTGGAGATTCTGAGATGTTAGAGAGGGTCATAGAGTTGATGGAAAGGCTATCAGTATCCAACAAACACAAGGGGGCATTTTCACAGGGGTCTGTACATAAATATGAACGTGTAAGTGTAAAAAAATAAAATGATAACTTAATTAGTCAAATAAATTAAACAAAAAATGTCTGAGAAAATTAACAATGACTTTAGTGAATTCCAATTCACTCCTCTGTGAAACAGAAATTAGGGTACTTCTTTTTTTTAGGGTACTTCTAAGTTAATAGTTATTGCCATGACTATAGAAGTTTAAATGATCTTATATTATGGTCCTTGGCCAGTGTGGTTATTACAATTGTGAGAGTTTATTTTAAAAAAGAGAACACCTCTGCGTTTTCACAGCATTTAGAAAACTACTGTCTTCATACCCTAAAATTCTTACAGAGCATAAAGATAAAAACCTTTGAACAGAGACCAGGCCTTAGCCCACTTTCTTCTCTGAGATTTGAGCTCAATGGATCCTGAGTACCCCCTGGTAGTCCCGAGTGCACATTTTCTTCAAAGTCCCATTAAGAAATAGAGACTCAATATAACCTCTCCCCTTACCCAGCATTCAATGAGGAGTGCCCTCCAAAGAAATCACTTTGGTGCCTTCCATGTAAAGTATGTCTCCTCTTAGTAATTTCCTATTAAAAAACCCATTTCTATGCTTCTGAGTGTAAATCCTTTGCTGTCTTTGCTGCACTGAGTGGTGAACTTGTTTCTGTCTACTGTGCTATTGTAGTAGTTTGGATTAATTTTTAATTCATTTTTATTGTTAGACTTATTGGGGTAACATCTGTTAGGTTTCAGGCATATTTACTTTTTTTTTTTTTTTTTTTTGCTTTTTGGTATGTGGGTAGCTCCCTGGCCAGGAATTGAACCCAGGCCACAGCACTGACAGTGCCAGCACCGAAGCCTTAAGCCACTACACCATCAGGGAAATGCCCAGGCATATTTAAATTCAACCAGTGATGAAAAAACTTCTGTCTCCTACATGAGAAAGAAGAAAGTAAATAATAAGGCTTTCAACGCTCAAAATTCTGATTCAGGAAACAGTTGATAAATTGACTGATAAGAGTGTGCTGCTGCTTCCACTGAGAACAGAGTGACAGGACAAAGAAGGGTAACTCTAAGGGCAGAGCCATAGGCCCAGAAGTTTAGTGTGAGCCACAGAAGTTCATCCCCAGGACTTGAGACCCAATGAAGCTCACTTCTGTGAATTTATAAATTTATTCATCCTGACAGTTTCTAATTCCCATATTGTGA
The DNA here is from genome assembly GCA_004026885.1 of Lyroderma lyra. Classification (NCBI taxonomy): domain Eukaryota; kingdom Metazoa; phylum Chordata; class Mammalia; order Chiroptera; family Megadermatidae; genus Lyroderma; species Lyroderma lyra. Next base: position 9,077 of record PVJL010018927.1, on the reverse strand, counting down.
TTATTGGAATTTAAATGTTCATAACTTTTATATTTTCCTGCCCTGCATGATTTGTCTTCATTGTCCTGTGACTCTAGCACTGTAGAATTGTATGCCTGAAACCCTTGTAATCCTTGTTAACAGATGTCAGCCTGGTAATTCTAACAATAAAAATGAATTAAAAAAAAAGAAAACATAAGCAATGTGTTTATTGAGAAAAGATGGGTTCCTTCTGGCTGGAGAGTGGCAGGAAGAGATAATGGGATACAAAATATGCACCTCTAAAAGCTGAAAAATAAAACTATACTGACCTTACCAGTTTTATTCCTTTTGGACTACTACAAAAATTTTCACTTCTTAGGTAGATTATGAAAAACAAATATTCATTCTCTACATTTCTGGATGTAGCAATCCTAGATCAATGCAAAATGTGGTAAGTATTGTTGAAGGCTCATTTGTTGGTTGCTGGTCAATGCTTTCTTGCTGTATCATTAGAGGGTGTAAACGACAAGCAAGCTTAATGGGATTCTTTGAAAAAGGCACCATATCCTTTAAAAAGGGATCCACTCTTACCTTACACCTTCAAAAAACACTGCCTTTTAATACTATATTTTTCAGAGTTAGAATTCCAACATAAAAATTTGTGAAGACAGACACATTAAGACCATTGTCCTACACTACAATCTCTGATATGTGTGTGTATCTGCCAACACCTTGATATAATGCAGTAAAATTCATTTTATTTGTTTAAGTCTAAAGTTAGAAAGAATGTGTGTAAATTTTATTCCACTTGTGTGGTAGTTTCATTCAGCTGTCATAAGTAAGTAACGCAGGCCATACGTGATTCTCACACCATCGAGCTTTTACCCACACTGCTTTCTGTTGTGTGAGGACCACAAGTACTGCCCCAAAATCAGGGCGACCCCCAGCACTGTGATCTGAGAAATAAAGCCTCTTTAGAAATTCACCAGTGAATGCTATGTAAAAATAGGGACTCTCCCATACTTGGCTCATTTAGATATTATGAGATAAATTTATTTTTGTATTTTTAGTGACTCCAAATTAAACCACAAGTTTTTATGATAAAGAGAGGCAGAGGGACATAAGACTTTAGGAAAAGTAGAAAAAAAACTGTGATCAGTATTGGAAAATAACTTCCCCCTGGCTGTATTTGAACAAAGAAGTCTGAGGAGGAAAAAGTTGGAGGAAGATCCTCTCTTGCATAGCTGACTTAAACTGTGCTTGAAAATGACATACTTGTCACCCAGACTTTGATACTTGGTGTCATGACTGTCCTCCCAGAATGTCATGTGTGTGGTCATTTACCACAAGTACAAATTAATCCTTGACTTTCATATACATAATTATCTCTAAGCATAATTTAGTTTTTCAGAAACAAGGGTAAGTGAGAAAACTTTGTAGGAAGACACCTCGGTCCATCTGAGAAATTGCCATTAACCAAGTGTTCATAGATGATTCTGTATAAGAATCATAGAGAATAACAAAATGCTAACGTGGATTCCACAGGGAAAATTACTGATGATAGGTCCTGGAAGACAAGGCTTCTTCTGCATCTTGCATGTAGGATATTCAGACCCTTGAAGCTTCCTTTGAGTTACTGATTTTCCTGTGACAATGTCTCCTTCTTTCAGGTTTTTGACTCTGTGTGAGATACTCAGCTGATTCATCATCCCTGTCAACTTTTCAGCCCTGCAAAGCTGCCCTCTCCCTCAGAATTTATGACACTCGCAGAATGTGAGTAATCACACTTTATCTCTCACAAAGTAATATGTGACCATGTCTTCAGACCTCAGATTGCTCAGCTTCATGTAGGCTGCACTCAGGGACATGTCCCTGGTCATGGTGACTCAGACCTTAAACTCTGTGAATAGTTTGTGCCATCATCGTTGGGATGTATCCCACCCATCCCCTCAAGTTCTTGTTCTCTGACCTGTCACACTCACTGTATATAGCATTTAGTGAAGGTTTATTTGGAAGCCGTGCAAGACAACTTCACTGAGTATCCAGGCTTCCTCAGGCTGCACCACCTACACATGGGTGTGAACACCTATGGAGAGAATATAGGACTGGGTAAAATCTCCCTTCACTGACAGTGGTACACTATCAATCCAGCGACTGAGAAGCCCCTTAGCTGTAGCAACTGTCAGCAGGAAGGAGATTTTCCAGCTTCAGTTCATGGTGAGGGCTACATGCTGTGAGGATTTCTGTAGGGAGGATGTGGTCAGGGCACACACATGTCCCTATAACCTAGTCTAATTCAGCTCATTTACATAGGCATAAGCAGAGTGCTTCCTAGCAGCAGAAATATTTCACTTAAGAGAAGATTGTTGACGTTGTTCATGTGCAGTAGAAGCCTGAGTGTTTATGTCCTAATCATTGTTGGAGGATATGTGACCCTGTCAGGTGTCTGAATTCTGTGATGTTGTAGCTCCTACCACTAAAGAAATAGTTTCCACAAAATGTTCTTCATTATGAATTCCTCTTTCAATAACACTGAAACTGCTTGATCCTTTTCTGGACTTTTGTAGTGAATGTCATATTTTTGAAGTTGGTGTGTGTTTTAATGTCTAGATCATTTAAATTAATTATACCATCCATGCCACTCAGATTGAAACTATCAAGAGATATTGAAGTCCTAGAACCCCTATTATATATTTCATTTTATTCCTTACTGTGTTTTGTAAATTCTCCCTATAAAGTAGTGTATTTTACAATATTCCAGTAATTTTCATTCTATTCTTACTTTACATGGTTTTCTGAATAGAGAAAGCCCCAGGATTTCACCAAAAACTCTCCTATCACTCCCTTTCTACCTGCTCCTGGAGCTGCAGCCCATGTTATGTGAGATCTAAGTCCCCCGTGTTTCCCAGCCTAAAATCTGCAAGGGAGGATGTTGTCTGAGCTCACAGGGCATTGACCTCTAGTTTTTCTCTTCCAGTATTATATGTCTCTGCCCTGACTTTAAAATGCTCCATCAGATACACAACTGACATCATGCTTGGAAATAGTGAATGGGCCTCACTAAACACCAATGACTCTGAAGGTTATCCCCAAGTAAGGCTTTATGAGATCACTAGAATTCTTTTTCTCAGGCATCCAGATGTACTGACAAACTTGACAACCTCTTTATACCAGAAACTTTTTTATGTCTTTTTAATTTTTTTAGGTTTTTCTTGATAAAGATTACATTTGGGAATCTTTGCATTGATTCACAACCCACACTACCCCTACTATTCAATAAATTACACACACACACACACACACACACACACACACACATTGTGACTAATTTTCATACAATTGCCAGTAAATTCATCCGTTTTTCCTGCACTGTGCACATGGAAATATCCCCGAATTATCTCTCGTCTTGGTGAAGACATTTTTTATAAAGCTTATTAGAAATATCCACAATCAAAGAACAGATGTTAAAATAGCATACATCTTGTTTTTCCCTGTTCTTTCATGGCCTGTAGAACAAGATGTCAGGTTTGAAGAGATCAGATTTGCTCTGAAATAGGTCAGAGTAGAACTGGGTCACTTTTGATAACTAGAGCCAGCAACTAAAAGTTTTATGCAGAATCCATTCTTGTGCCCCAAAAGAAAACCTGATAAGTCACAAGAAGAATCAGTATTCTCACCTGTCTCAGGTAAAGCTGTTCAGTCAAGTCACCTAGTGGGTGGGGCAGCAGTGAGCCAGTGAGTGAGAACTGCTTGCCTCCTGACAGTGTGTCTGGAACACCTAGTCTACTTTGCAGACACACTGTCTCCATGATAGACTCAGGGTCAATTAATCTTCAGATTTTTTCAGCTGCTCAGTTTCCTGCATGATGAACCACTCCATTGAACTTAGAACTCAGCATCTGAGATAAATACAGACTCACAGCTCAGTGAACGCAGAGCTACTACAGCCAGTCTCCTGAAGAAACTAGCATCTCCTTTGAATCTGTCTCTTGTTGAACCCTCATGAAGATTTCTGAATATACGACAATACTCAACAGGAAAAGATAAATTGTGGTCATGTTCACCAACCAAAGAGGGAGAAAGGAGTCTGAGGTCCAGAAGGTAATGTTCTGACTTGGATTCCTACCAGTGGTGTCAGATTGTTAAATTATCTGATGTCATCTATTTGGCCTTGATGTTCGCTTTGGGCTCGTCTACATTCCTTTAGTCAAAGAGTCTGTGCATTGCTGCTCTTACAGTTGTCATTTGTATGACACTGGTATCATGGTAATTTGTGATTATACATTATGCATTTTTATAAGTGCACGCCTGTAATGTTGTCATTCTGGGTCAGGGTTGTGACTTCCACAAAGCTACCTGGGATAAGCTCACTTATTGTGTGACTACTCACTCCTTGGCTGCAGCATCCACAGTCTATTTTTTTAAATCCTCTAATTCTGGTAACTATGTCCCTAGTTACCAGAGATAAAGAGTTAAAGTTAAAATTCTTACTTAGAGAAGTAAAAACTAAGATTTCTCATTCAGCATGCACAATAGGTTTCTGGATAAGTTATTCTTCTGGCCAGTCTGCTGATGTCAGTTCTGGGTGTGTTTCTAAGTGATTAGTTCTCCACTCCCTCCTTCTGGGGCCATGAAGGGAAACTATATTATACTTTCTTCTGAACTTATATGTTGGAATAAAAAGCCCACATAAGTGTGAGGTGTGGCTTCACTTAGATTTCTTCTCAGAATTCCACTGTCATGCTTCATCCATTCATAATAATTACCCTGGAAATACTACTTCCAGCTTGTGCCTCTAGTAGCTTCTGTTTCAGGCAAGCAGAATTGCCTGAAACTCTGAATGTGCCTGTATCTCCTATTATTATGACGGAGTTTTTTTATTTAAATTTTAGTTTATTAATAGGGTCAGGAGACATAACTGATTTTTACATTTTCCAGATTTCTTTTCTAAGAATGAGAGTGATGATTTTGAAGATTTTTGCATGTTGGTTCAGAAACCAGATGTATTCTCAAAGATCACCTTTGACTTGTTACTTGATATAGGAATCTAACCTCACTAAGTGTAATGCCTAGGCCAAAATAACTGAACATGAAATAACTGAAAATCTTAGAAATTTCAAGTTCCTCTGAGATAGCTGGAATTCAGAAAGTACAACATAAAACTAACAATTTACCCTCAAGTGATGTCACATTTTGCAAGAATATTTGTTCTGGCCGGACAAAAATGGTGCACCTGATGATGCCTCCTGGCACAAACAGAACTTTCAGTTTTTAAACACAAGCCAAACAATAAAAATTCTGTTTCCCAGGTGAAGTGCAGAGCACACTGAAGGGGATGGACGTGGTGTGATACCAAGATGTGCTGTGATATGAGGTCCAAAATCCCATCTAAGAGGCTCTGATGTAAGTGTTAGGGCATTTTATAAGGTCTAGTTTTTGAAACCTGTAGCTTTGCCAAAATGGTCAGAAATTTGACTTATTCTCTGCTTGTTATTAATTCTGCATCTCAGATATTTACACCTGAGAGTTTTCCTATGAAGTAAATTCTACCCTCCCCATAATTCACATGTTGATTTCCTAAAACCCAGTTAACTGTACTGAAATAAGGACTTATAGAAAATAATTATTTTTAAATGAGATCATGAGGTTGGGGGTCTTTATTTGGGAGAATTGGTGACAATAAAAGGAACAGAAATAGAAATGTCACTCTCTATACCTTGTAAGATTACAGTAAGAACAAAACGGTATGGTTTTCAGAAAGAGTTAACACCAGTAATTGAATACACATGTATAGCTTAGGGCATTTCTAAGCAAAGTGTAGGAGTTGCTTTGTTTTAACTGCTTCCAGTGAAATGTGAGAAAAGGGAGATTAATCAAATACGGCATTATTAATCAAATGCTGTTCAGAATTTGAAATGTAAAAAAATATTAGCCCCCAAAATTGCCCACCCTCTGACAGCACGAGATGTGTGATCCCTGCCAGCAGTCAATGATAAGACAGCCCTAGTAGTTTTAGAAAGTGAGACATCACCTCAGTGTGGTTGGGAGTTTAAACCACTCCTCCATTGGATACAGAGTAAGGAGGTTTCACCCCAAGATAAATTTTCTTTAACTTTTAAATATTAAAATTAAGTTTATTGGGGTTACTTTGGTCAACACAATTATGTAGGTTCCAAGTGGACAGTTCTTTATCATCTACATGTTGCACTCTGGTCTCACAGACTTTAATCACTAATGAGATTTTCCTGGTAGGTTTTTTACAAACTTGGGTGTTATCATATTTATATTTTTTATTTTTCTTCCTGGGAAAAGTGTCTGTTTAGGTGCACTGCCCACTTTTTAATTGGGTTGTTTGTATCCTTTTTTTGTGGAGTAGTACTAGTTCTTTATATATTTCAGATAATAGACCCTTATCTGATGCATTGTTTGCAAATATATACTCCCATTCAGTTGGCTGTCTCTTTGCTTTGTTGATGCAGAAGCTTTTTAGTTTGATATAGTCCCATTCATTCATTTTCACTTTTACTTCCCTTGCCTTAGAGGTCAAGTTTATGAAACCTTCCTTAACCCTCGGTCTATAAGTTTAGTACCTATGTTTTCTTCTATACGGTTTATTGTTTCAGATTTTATATGAAGGTCTTTAATCCATTTCGAGTTAATTTTTGTATATGGTGAGAGTTCACAGCTTAGACTCATTCTTTTGTATATGTTTTTCCAGCTTTCTCAGCACCACCTACTGAAGAGGCTGTCTTTTCCCCATTGCATGCTTTTTGATCCTTTATAAAAAGTTATTATTCCATAAATTTGTGGATTTCTTTTTGGGTTTTCAGCTCTGTTCCTTTATTCTGTTTCTGTTTTTCTGCCAATACCAATCTGTAATAAAGTTGGTATAATTTTGATCTTCTTGAATTTGCTGAGGCTACTTTTGTGTCTCTGTGTGAGGTTTATTCTTGAGAATGTCCCATGTGCATGAGAAAATAAGTTATATTCTTTTTTCGCTGGATGAAGCTTTCTGTAATTTAAATTATGCCCAATTGTTGTAATGTGTCATTTAGAGGTGATATTTCCTTATTTATTTTCTGTTTGGATGATCTGTCCATGGCTTTTAAGGGAGTGTTTATGTCTCCCACAATGATTGTGGTATTGTCAGTTTCTCCTTTCTAATGTGTTAGTAGTTGCTTTGTATAATTTGGTGCTTCCTGTTTGGGAGCATATCTATTAATTAGTGTCAAATATTCTTGTTGTTGTATTGTGCCTTTTATAACAAAGTAATGTCCATCTTTGTCCCTTTTACCCTTTTTAACCTGGAATTTATTTCATCAGATATCAGTATGGCAACTTCTGCTTTTCTCTCATTACCATTGTTTGGAGTATTATTTCCCATTCTTTCACTCTGAGCCTGTGTTTGTCGTTATGGTTGAGGTGTGTCTTTTGGAGACAGCGTATGGATGAATTTTGTATTTCAATTCAGTCTGTTACTCTGTGTCTTTTTATTAATGAGTTCAGTTCATTAATATTCGCAGTGATGATCGATATGTGAGGATTTTCTGTGGCCATTACTGCTTTCTTGTTGTTGTTATTTTATTTTTGTTACTTTCTTGTTGCCCCAACACTATTCTATTTGTCTTAAATTTTTCTTCAGGTCAAAGATCCTCCTTCATTATCCTAAAGTGCCAGCTTCTGCTTGCAATTTCCCTCAGTTTCTGTGTTTCTGAGAAAATCTTTATTCCCCCTTCATATCTGTTTGCTGGGTAATTTATTCTTGGCTAGAACTTTCTCTCTTTTAAAGTTTTGAGTATTTGAAACCACATCCTCCTGGCTTGAAGAGTTTCCGCTGAGAAGTCTGATGTCAGTCTGATAGGTTTTCCTCTAAAGATTATAATTCTTTTTCCCCTGGCTTCTTTAAGAATTGTCTGTTTGTCTTTAGTTTTTGACATCTTTAGTACCCTGTGTCTTGGAGAAGATCTGCTAGGTTCCAGATATCCAGGAGATCTACTTTCTTCTTGAATTTGGGGTTCCAGATCTTTCCATATGTTTAGAAATTTCTTTTTTTTTAATTCATTTTATTGTCTCTCCATATACAAAATTTAACTCAAAAAATGGATTAAAGACCTTCATATCAGACCTGCAACAATAAACTGTATGGAAGAAAACATTGGTACTAACTTATAGACCTAGGACTCAAGGAAGACTTCATGAACCTGTCCTCAAAGGCAAAAGAAATAAAAGCAAAAATAAATGAATGGGACTATATCAAGCTTAAAATCTTCTGCACAGCAATATAAATTTCCTGTCTACTGTTTGTTTGAGTATGTTCTCTGTAGAGTGCTCTGCTCCTTCTTCTAATCCTATTATCCTAATCTTGTTTTGTCTCATGGAGTCAGATAGTTGTTGCAGAGTTCCTCCAATCATTTTGGTTCTATATTTCCTCCCTTCATTTTTTTGAGATGTTTTCATGTTCCAATCTTTGATACCACTAATTCTTTCCTTCATCTGGTTGGCCCTGTTTTTTATGGCAGTTATTTAGTTTCTCACTCCTTTTATTGTATAATTTATCTCTTGAATTTCCATCTCAATCTCCCTTATGTTTTGAATTTCTTTGTTAAATTGTTACTTTTGTTCACGGATTCCATTTCTTAGGTCATTCACCTTAGTTATAATGTTCTGTCAGTATGTTTTCATTTCTCTCACAACCTTTTAAATGGCCAGTTGAAATTCTCTGTCACTTAGTTCAGAAAATTCTTTGTCTGAGAAACTCTCTTCTGGATAAATTTTATGTTCTTTCTGAGCAGCTTTACTTTTTTAAGGAATTCATCCTGTCTGCTGGGTTCTTCATCTTTGGCATGAGGGCATTTTGTTCACCAGAGCCCAGGAGCCCTGGTTATATTTTTTGTGGGGTCTTGCTATAGGACAGGTCCTAGGTGGTACTGGGGGCCAAGTTTTGAGAGAGAAGAGAGTTGTTTAGGTCTTATCTCTGGTCTCCTACCAGGTTTGGTGGTGGTGAACGACTATCAGGGTCCCTCCTCCTCTTGCAGTTAGTTAGTAGGAGAGGAGAGAGGCCAACAATAAGTGAACTGGGGTAGCTCCACTTCCTGTCCTATACTGGGGAAGCTGAG
>PVJL010018925.1:0-14944 GCA_004026885.1 Lyroderma lyra | reverse complement strand
ATTTGTATTGGGCTACATTCAAAGCCATCCTGGGCCACAGGTTGGTCAGGCCTGCCTTATGTGAAGCTCGTTGGGTATTTTACTTCTAAAACATTGGAGAAAAGTTTTAAAATTCATTTTTATTGTTAGACTTATTGGGGTGACATCTGTTAGCAAGGATAACATAGGTTTCATGCATACAATTCTACAGTGCATTGTCAACGTATTGTACAATAAGTTCACCACCCAGAATGAGTTCTCTTTCCAACACCTTATAATTATCTTCCCCCCATCCTCCCACAGCCCCTCCACTTTTTCCCCTCTCTAACCCACTCATTCACAAATAAACATTGAACTATTGAATATGTCCATGGGTTGTTTGCTTGTTTGGTCATTTCTTATCTTTTTGTTCCTTTCAGTTTTATATTCCGCATATGAGTGAAATCAAACTTTTGTTTTTTTTCCGTCTGACCTATTTCACTAACTATGACGATCTTCAGGATCATTCATTTTGATTCAAATGACACTATTTCATCTTTTCTTATAGCTGAGTAATATTCCATTGTGTATATGTACCACAGCTTCTTTATCCCGTCATCTGTCGCAGGGCATTTTGTTTGTTTCCATGTTATGTCCACTGTGAACATTGCTGCAATGAACATTGGGGCACATAAGTCTTTGTGGACAAAGGTTTTCAGGTTTTTTGGGTAGACCCCCAGGAGACGGATTGCTGGGTCAAATGGGAACTGCATTCCCAGTTTTCTGAGGAACCTCCACACCGCCTTCCACAGTGGTTGTACTAGTTTTCATTCCAACAGCACTGTACCGGTGTCGCTCTTTCTCCACATCCTCTCCAGCTCTTGTTATTTCTAGTCTTGTTGATAATAGCCATTCTAACAGGTGTGAGGTGATAATTCATTGTGATATTGATTTGCATTTCCCTGATAGCTAATGAGGTTGAGCATTTTATCATTTGTCTGCTGCCCATTTGTAAATCTCCATGGGAGAATTGCCTGTTTAGTTCTTCTGCCCAGTTTATAATTGTGTTGTTTGTTTTTTTGTTATTGAGCCTTATTAGTTCTTTATATATTATAGATATTAGAACCTTATCTGATGCGTTATTTCCAAATATTTTCTCCCATTCAGTTGGCTGTCTCTTTGCCTTGTTGATGGTTTCTTTTCTTGTGCAGAAGCTTCTTAGTTTGATAAAATCCCATTCATTTATTTTTTCTTTTACTTCCCTTGCCTTTGAGGTCAGGTTCATGAACTCTTCCTGGAGTCCTAAGTCTATAAGTTTAGAACCAATGTAACCTTCTATACAGTTGATTGTGGCAGGTCTGATATGAGGGGTTTTTAATCCATTTCGAATTAATTTCTGTATATGAAGAGAGTTCACAGCTAAAGTTCATTTTTTGCATATATTATTCCAGTTTTCCCAGCACCACCTACTAAAGACGCTGTCTTGTCCTCATTGTATGTTTTATGCTCCTTTATCGAAAATTATTTGTCCATAAATGTGTGGGTTTATTTCTGGGTATTCAGTTCTATTCCGGTGGTCTATATTTCTGTTCTTCTGCCAGTACCAAGCTGTTTTGACTCTTGATGCTTTGTAATATGAATTGAAGTCAGGGAATATAATGCCACCATCCTTATTCATTTATGTGGAATTTCTTTGGCAATTCAAGGTCATTTATGTTTCCATATAAATTTACTAATTCTTTTATCTATTTCATGAAAGTATGATTGTGGGCTTTTCATGGATATTGCATTATATATGTACATTGCTTTAGGAGAATGTCCATTTTAACAATGTTAAATTTTCCTATCCATGAACAGGGGATATTTTTACACCTCTTAGAGTCTGTTTTAATTTCTTTCAAAAGTGTCTTATACTTTTCTGTGTATAAGTGTGACACTCTCTTCATTAACTTAAACCTCAAGTATTTCATTCATTTTGTTTTGACAGCAAAGGGAATTGATTCCCTCATTTCTTTTTCTGTGGATTTGTTGTTTGTATATAGGAATGCTGTTGATTTTTTTACATTTATTTTGTATCCTGCGACTTTACTATATTCGTTTATTGCTTCTAATAGTTTCCTGGTAGAATCTTTGGAATTTTTCATATTAGGCGTCATGTCATCGGCAAATAGTGACAATTTGACCTCTTCTTTCCAAATTTGGATACCTTTGATTCCTTTTACTTTCCCGATTGCTGTGGCTGGAACTTCCATTACTCTATTCAATAACAGTGGTGACAGGGGCCATCCCTGTCTTGTTCCTGATTTTAAGGAATAGGCTTCAGCTTTTCCCTATTGAGTATGCTGTTACCCAAGGCCTTGTCATATATGGCGTTTATTATGTTGAGATGCTTTCCTTCTATACCTATTTTATTTTGTGTTTTGACCACATAAATGGATGCTGTATCTTGTTGAAAGCATTTTCTGCATCAATGGGAAATGGTCATACGTCCTTTATCTTTTATTTTGTTTATGTGGTGTATCACATAGATTGATTTTCGTATGTTGAACCATCCTTGTGCTCCTGGGATGAATACCACTTGATCTTGAGGTATGATCATTTTGATGCATCGCTCTATTCTGTTTGCTATTATTTTCTTTAGAATTTTTGCATCTTTGTTCATCAGAGATACTGGCCTATAGTTTTCTTTATTTTTATTGTCTTTGCCAGGTTTTGGTATTAGAGGAATGCTGACCTCATAGAACGAGTTAGGAAGTAGTGCTCCTTCTTCAATTTTTTGGAGGAGTCTGAGTAGGATAGGTGATTATTATTCTTTGAATGCTTGGTAAAGCTCACTGGTGAAACGTTCTGGTCCATGGCTTTTGCCTTTAGGGAGATTATGGATAGTCATTTTAATCTCTTCACTATGAATTGGTCCATTTAGATTATGGAGATCTTCTTGGTTCAATCTACGTGTGCTATTAGTTTCTAGAAATTTGTCTATTTCTTCTAGGTTGTTAAATTCAGTGGCATAAAGTTCTTCATAAGATTTCTTATAATCCTATGTATTTCTGTGGTATCCGTGGTAATTTCTCCCCTTTCATTTCTAATTTTGGTTATACGTCTCCTTTCTTTTCATCCTTTGATTAGTCTCGCCAAGGTCTTGTCAATTTTGTTGACTTTCTCAAAGAACCATCTCTTTGTCATATTCATTTTTTCTATTGTCCTCCCGTTCTCTAATTGGTATGGCTCTGCTTAATTTTTATTTTTTCTTTTCTTCTGCTGACTTTGGGATTTCTGTGCTCTTCTATTTGTAGTTCTTGAAGATGTGATTTGAACTTGTTTCCTTGTGATTTTTCTTGTTTCTTAAGACAGGCCTGTATTGATATAAATTTCCCTCTTATCACTGCTTTCGCTGTGTCCCAGTAATTCTGGTATGTTGTATTTTCATTGTCAGTAATTTGTATATATTTTTAAATCTCATCTTTTATTGTTCTTTTATCCAGTCCTTTTTAAATGAGCTGTTCTTCTTCTCCACGTATATGGTTTTTTTCTTCTTTCCTTTTACAGTTGATCTCCAATTTGAAAGCATGGTGGTCTGAGGATAGAAATGATATAATTTCAATCATCTTGAATTTGCTGAGGCTACTTTTGTGTCCCAGCATGGGGGATATCTTTGAGAATATTCCATATGCAGTAGAAAAGAAGGAATAGTGTCCTTTTGCTGGATGAAGTGTCCTGCCTATATCAATTATGGCCAATTGCTGTAATGTGTCATTCAGTGTTGTTGTTTACTTATTTATTTTCTGTTTGGTTGATCTGTCCATGGCTGTTAGTGGGGTGTTTGTGTCTCCCACAATGATTGTGTATTCATCAGTTTCTCCTTTCAAATCTGTTAGTAGTTTCTTTGTCTATTTTGGTGCATCCTGGTTAGGAGCATATATATTAATTAGTGTCAAGTATCATTGTTGCTGTATTGTGCCTTTTATCATTATGTAATGTCCGTCCTTGTCTTTTACTATCCCTTTTAACCTGACGTTTATTTCATTAGGTATAAGTATGGCAACTCCTCCTTTTCTCTGGTCACCCTTTGGTTGAACTATTGTTTCCCATCCTTTCTCTCTGAGTCGAGATAGCACATAGGTAGATTCTGTTTTTTGATACAGTCTGCCACTGTGTGTCTTTTTATTGGTGAGTTCGGTCAATTAACATTTAGAGTGATGATTGATATAGGAGGATTTCCTGTGACCATTACTTATTTCTTTGTTTGATTTGTTTTATTTTTGTTTCTTTCCTGTTGCCCCAACTGTGTTCCATTATTCCTGATGTTTTTTTTCAGGTCCAAGAGACTCTTTCAATATTTCTTGGAGTGCTGGCCTAGTCCTGGCATATTCCCACATCTTCTGTGTGTTTGAGAAGGTATTTATTCCACCTTCATATCTGAAAAATAATTTTGCTGGATAAATTATTCTTGGCTATAAGTTACTGTCTTTTCAGTTTTTGTATATTGGATTCCATCCTCTTCTGGCTTGCTGCATTTCTGCTGAGAAATAGCATGTCATCCTGATGGGTTTCCCTCTAAAAGTTAGGGTTCTTTTTTCCCTGGCTGACTTGGGAATTCTCTCTTTCTCTTTAGTTTTTGATATCTTTAGTACCATGTGTCTTGGAGAAGATCTGTCAGGGTCCTTGTTTTCAGGGGACTTGTTTTCTTTTTCTACTTGTGGTTCCAGGTCTTTCCATCGAATTGGAAAGTTCTCATCTAGTATTTGTTTGAGTGTGCTCTTTGTAGAATGCTCTACCCATTCCTCGATTACTATTATTCTGATGTTGTTTTGTCTCATGGAGTCAGATAGTTCTTCCAGAATTCTTTCAATCCTTTTTCTTCTCTATCCCCTCCCTTCCTCTTTCTTAGCTGTTTCCATGTTCTGATTTTCAATACCAATAATTATTTTCTTCATGTGGATAGCCCTGTTTCCAATGGCAGTATTTAGTTTCTCACTTCTTTTATTGTCCTATTTATCTCTCACATTTCTATCTCAATCTTCCTTAGGGTTTGAATTTCTTTGTTAAATTGTTCCTTTTGTTCATGGAGTTTTGATTTATGTCATTCATCTCCTTATTTATGTTGTTTAAATCAGCCATGGTGCTCTGCCAGTATGTTCTCATTTCTCTAAGAGCCTTTAGAATGGCTACTTCAAGTTCTCTGTCACTTATGCCAGAAACTTCTAGATCTAAAAGGTTGTCTTGATATATTTCCTGATCTTTGTGAGCAGTTTTTGTTTTAAGGAATTCATCCTGTATGCTGGGTTCTTCCTCATTGACATGAATGCGTTATGTCCAGTGGTAGTGCACAAAAGCTCGGATTGGTACTTTTGTGGAGTCTTGTTGTAGGGCAGACACAAGGTGGCACTGCGGGGGGCAAGTTTGGGAGAGAGGGGTTATCTATTTCTTATTTCTGGTCTCCTGCTGCATTTGGAGACAGTGTGCATCTGTCATGGTCCATTCACTTCCTGCATTTTGTTGGTTGGGGAGGATGTAGAAAAGGTAAGATACCAAGAAAAGGCACCCTGGGACAACACCTCCATCTGCCCTATGTTGGGGAAGCTGGGTGATGCGGGCCGAGGCTGCTCCTGCTGACTGGGGCGAATGCTATGAAAAGCGCCTTTCTTTCCAGGCCTGCTCCAGCCACCAAGTGTTGGGGCAGATTCTGGGATCTGAAACTAATTTTAGGAGCCAGGGTCATTTGAGCAGGCGTGCACAGAAGACAGAATATGTGGTTTTGACACCGCGGTAGAAAGGGAGCCAGTTGTGTTTGCAGGGGGTGTTATGGCAACTGTAGCCCCATGCAGAAGCCACAGGAGCAGCGCCAGCAGCAGGTCAACCTTCACAGCGGTCAGGAATGTAAGCGACAGCCTAGTGCAGGGGTCGTGTACTGTCCGCTTGGCAGCCGGCTAGCCCCCGCAGTGTGCCGCAACCAGGAACTGCGGGTGGCGATTAGGAACCCCATGACTGCGCAGGAGCTATGCGTGCCTGCGTTGTGTTTCCCAAGAGAGCCTAGCACCACAATGTCGTCTGTGCATTTCAGAGTCCTTGCTCTGCCCTGCTAACACTCACAATTTACAGAGGCTGGCTCCCAAGCTCTGTCGCCAACACCCGCTCCAAATTCCTGCTCCCCAGCCCAGCTCCCCAACGACTCCCACTGTTCTGCCACTTTCCTAGGGCTTTTCCTCTTGTCACCTCTTGTCCTCTCCCCCTCCCAAGCACTGCACTGCTCCTTGATGGACACCCCCGATCGGGTCCTGTTGCAATCTGTCTTTGATCCCTCCCCTCTCTCCGACTCGCCCTCTTCCCTCCAAACTTCAGGTGTTTACTTGCAATACATGGATTTCTCAGCTGCTCTTTTTGTCACTCAGAGTCCTCTTTCTTGGATCCTGGGGCCGTTCATCTGTGATTTCTGGGAGAGAGTTTAGGGACCTACTATCCAGTCACTATCTTGCCCTCCAACCTCCAAGCATTGAAGAGATTTTTATGAACATCAACAAAATTAAAAGGTTATATTTAATTTGTGGAACCAGCCACAGTTAGTCACATAATGTCTTTGCTTCTGGTTATTGGATGCCCATGAATATTGACAGAATGTGAAAAGTTCATGAGGGATCTGAATATGCAAATTGGAAAGTTTTATTCAAAGAGAGAACTATGGGCATGGCAGATTAATGTAGCAGGGTCCAAGGCACAAAGTTGCCCTGAACTTTTTGTTAGCTCTTCTTATACAGAAAATGTACAGGCAGATTCTTCAATATGAACATGTTGTCACCTGTAAATATCACAGGTAGAATCGGGCCACAGTAAACTTTACCTTGCAGCTATCCAAGCTCAGGTAAGCCCGTTTTCCAAGATCAGGCTCATTGTTGACAGAGCAGTAGCCATATGCGTTCTTTTATTTGTAGCTAACTAAGCTCAGCTAAACTTGTTTCCTGCTAGAACCCTCAAGTTTGTTTTTATTAACTCTTTTGCTGTCTAATCACTATCATCTGCCGAAATTCACAGTTCCTTCTTGAGAACATGTGGGACACATAAAAACAATCACTATGTTGTATTTCATATAACATCGAACCTTATTTCAACTTTCAATTTTAATTAAAACCTGGCATTATTAGTGTGAAGAATCAAATTTCAATAAAATAAGGGTGTCAAATTTTAGAATGTTTTGAAGAAAAAGCAAAAGATTAATCAAGATTTACCAAAAAGCAAAGGACTAACAGAACTTTGAGTAGAATAGAACTGTTAAGTTAAACAAGTGTTTTGAATTATCACTTTTACTAAAGGATAATCGTTTACATGAGTGGTATCTATCACTTCGGCTTCCCTGGGCCACATTGGAAATAGAATTCTCTTGGGTAACACATAAAATACACTAATACTAACAATAGCTCAAATGATATAACAAAAAAATTACCACAAGTTGTTCCCTTTTAAGCATTTGTATTGGGCTACATTCCAAGCCATCCTGGGCCACAGTTTGGTTAGGCCTGCCTTATATGAAGCTCGTTGGATATTTTATTTCTAAAACATTGGAGAAAAGTTTTAAAATTCATTTTTATTGTTAGACTTATTGGGATGACATCTGTTAGCAAGGATAACATAGGTTTCATGTATACAATTCTACAGTGCATTGTCAACTTATTGTACAATAAGTTCACCACCCAGTGTGAGGTTCTCTTTCCAACACCTTATAATTAACTTAATCCCCGTCCTCCCACACCCCCTCATCTTTTTCCCCTCCCTAACCTACTCATTCCCAAATAAATATTGAACTATTGAATATGTCCATGGGTTGTTTGTTTGTTTGTTCCTTTCTTATCTTTTTGTTCCTTTCAGTTTTATATTCCGCATATGAGTGAAATCATACAGTTCTGTTTTTTCTGTCTGACCTATTTCACTAAGTATGAAGATCTTCAGGATCATTCATTTTGATTCAAATGACACTATTTCATCTTTTCTTATAGCAGAGTAATGTTCCATTGTGTATATGTACCACAGCTTCTTTATCCAGTCATCTTCGCAGGGAACTTTTTTTGTTTCCATGTTATGTCCACTGTGAACAGTGCTGCAATGAACATTGGGGTACATAAGTCTTTTTGGACAAAAGTTTTCAGGATTTTGGGGTAGACCCCCAGGAGTCGGATTGCTGGGTCAAATGGGAACTGCATTCCCTGTTTTCTGAGGAACCTCCACACTGCCTTCCACAGTGGTTGTACTAGTTTTCATTCCAACAGAACTCTACCGGAGTCTCTCTTTCTCCACATCCTCTGCAGCACTTGTAATTTCTAGTCTTGTTGATAATAACCATTCAATCAGGTGTGAGGTGGTACCTCTTTGTGATTTTGATTTCCATTTCCCTGATAGCTAATGAGGTTGAGCATTTTTTCATATGTCTGCTGACCATTTGTACTTCTCCGTGGGAGAAGTGCCTATTTAGTTCTTCTGCCTAGTTTATAATTGAGTTGTTTGGTTTTTGTTACTAAGCCTTATTGTTTCTTTATGTATTTTAGATATTAGACCCTTATCTGATGCGTTATTTGCAAATATTTTCTCCCATTCAATTGGCTGTCGCTTTGCCTTGTTCATGGTTCCTTTTCCTCTGCAGAAGCTTTTTAGTTTGATAAAATCCAATTCATTTATTTTTGCTTTTACTTCTCTTGCCTTTGAGGTCAGGTTCATGAAGTCTTTCTGTAGGCCTAGGTCTATAAGTTTATTACCAAAGTTTTCTTCTACACAGTTTTTTGTTGCAGGTTTGATATGAAGGTCTTTAATCCATTTCGAGTTAATTTCCCTATATGGAGATGGTTCACAGCTCAAGTTCATTTTTTTCATATATCATTCCAGTTTTCCCAGCATCACCTGCTAAAGAGGCTGTCTTTTCCTCATTGTATGTTTTTTGCTCCTTTATTGAAAATTATTTATCCATAAATGTGTGGTTTTATTTCTGGGTTTTCAGTTCTATTCCATTGGTCTTTATTTCTGTTCTACTGCCAGTACCAAGCTGCTTTGACTATTGATGCTTTGTAATATCAATTGAAGTCAGGGAATGTAATGCCACCAGCCTTATTCGTTTATGTAGTATTTCTTTGGCAATTCTAGGTCATTTATGTTTCCATATAAAATTACTAATTCTTTTATCTATTTCACGAAATGATGATTGTGGGATTTTCATGGGTATTGCATTAAATAAGTTGATTGCTTTAGGAGAATGACCATTTTAACAGTGTTAAATTTTCCATTCATGAACAGGGGATATTTTTCCACCTCTTAAAGTCTGTTTCAATTTCTTTCAAAATTGTCTTATACTTTTCTGTGTATAAGTATGACACTCTCTTCATTAACTTAAACCTCAGGTATTTCATTCATTTTGTTTTGATAGCAAAGGGAATTGATTCCCTCATTTCTTTTTCTGTCGTTTTTTTGTTTGTATATAGGAATGCTGTTGAATTTTTTACATTTATTTTGTATCCTGCGACTTTACTATATTTGTTTATTTCTTTTAATAGTTTCTTGGTAGAATCTTTGGAATTTTTTATATAAGGCGTCATGTCATCGGCAAGTAGTGACAATTTGACCTCTTCTTTCCAAATTTGGATACCTTTGACTCCTTTCACTTGCCCGATTGCTGTGGCTAGAACTTCCATTAATATATTCAATAACAGTGGTGACAGGGGGCATCCCCTGTCCAGTTCCTGATTTTCAGGAATAGGCTTCATGTTTTCCCCTTTGAGTATGCTCTTAGCCGAGGCCTTGTCATATATGGACTATATGATGTTGAGATACTTTCCTTCTATACCTATTTTGTTTTGTGTTTTTATCATAAATGGATGCTGTGTCTTGTTGACAGATTTTTCTTCATCACTGGGAAATGGTCATATGTCCTTTATCTTTGATTTTGTTTATGTTGTGTATCACACACATTGATTTTCGTATGTTGAACCATCCTTGTGCTCCTGGGGTGAATATCACTTGATCTTGAGGTATGATCTTTTTGATGCATCGCTACATTCTGTTTGCTATTATTTTGTTTTAAATTTGTGCATCTTTCTTCATCAGAGTTACTGGCCTATAGTTTTCTTTCTTTTTATTGTGTTTGCCAGGCTTTGGTATTAGAGGAATGTTGGCCTCCTAGAACGAGTTAGGAAGTAGTGCTTCTTCTTCAATATTTTGGAGGTCTCTGAGGAGGATAGGTGTTTATTATACTTTGAATGCTTGGTAAAACTCACTGGTGAAACGATATGGTCCATGGCTTTTGTCTTTAGGGAGATTATGGATAGTCATATTAATCTCTTCACTATGAATTGGTCTATTTAGATTATGGAGATCTTCTTGGTTCAATCTACGTAAGCTATAAGGTTGTAGAAACTTGTCCATTTCTTCTAGTGGCATAAAGTTCTTCATAAGATTTTCTTATAGTGCTATTTATTTCCGTGGTAATTTCTCCCCTTTCTTTTCTAATTTTGGATATATGTGTCCTTTCTTTTCATCCTTTGATTAGTCTCGCCAAGGTCTTGTCAATGTTGTTGACCTTCTCAAAGAGCCAGCTCTTTGCAATATTAATTTTTTCGATAGTCCTCCTGTTCTCTAATTGGTATAGCTCTGCTTTAATTTTTCTTATTTCTTTTCTTCTGTTGACTTTGGGATTTGTGTACTCTTCTATTTCTAGTTCTTTAAGATGGTATGTTAAATTGTTTGCTTGTGATTTATCTTGTTTCTTTAGACAGGCCTGTATTGATATAAACTTCCTTCTTATCACTGCTTTCGCTGTGTCCCAATAATTCCTGTATGTTGTATATTCATTGTCCATAATTTATATATATTTTTAAATTTCATCTTTTTTTGTTCTTTTATCCAGTCCTTTTTAAAAGAGCTGTTCTTAATCTCCATATACATGTGCTTTTTTCTGCTTTCCTTTTACAGCTGATCTCCAGTTTGAAAGCATGATTGTCTGAGGATACTCATGGTATAATTTCAATCATCGTGAATTTCCTGAGGCTACTTTTGTGTCCCAGCATGTGGGATATATTTGAGAAGATTCCATGTGCACTAGAAAAGAAGGAATAATCTCCTTTTGCTAAATGAAGTGTTCTGCCAATATCAATTATGGCCAATTGCTGTAATGTGTCATTCAGTGCTGATGTTTCCTTATTTATTTTCTGTTTGGTTGATCTGTCCATGGCTGTTAGTGCAGTGTTTATGTCTCCCACTATGATTGTGTATTCATCAGTTTCTCCTTTCAAATCTGTTAGTAGTTTCTTTGTCTATTTTGGGGCATCCTGGTTAGGAGCATATATATGAATTAGTCTCAAGTATTATTGTTGCTGTATTGTGCCTTTTATCATTATGTAATGTCTGTCCTTGTCTGTTACTATTCCTTTTAACCTGACGTTTATTTCATTAGGTATAAGTATGGCAACTCCTGCTTTTGTCTTGTCACCATTTGGTTGAAGTATTGTTTCCCATCCTTTCACTGTGAGTCTGTGTTTGTCCTAATGGCTGAGGTGGGTTTCTTGGAGACAGCACATACATAGATTCTTTTTTTTAATAAAATCTGCCACTGTGAGTCTTTTTATTGGTGATTTCGTTCCGTTAACATTTAGAGTGATGATTGATATACGAGGATTTCCTGTGACCATTATTTATTTCTTTGTTTGATTTGTTTTATTTTTGTTTCTTTCCTGTTGCCCCAATTTTGTCCCATTTTTCCTGATGTTTTGTTTAAGGTCGAAGAGACTCTTTCAGTATTTCTTGGAGTGCTGGCCTTGTCCTGGCAAATTCTCTCAGCTTCTGTGTGTCTGAGAAGGTCTTTATTCCACCTTCATATCTGAGAAATAATTTTGCTGGATAAATTATTCTTGGCTATAATTACTCTCTTTTCAGTTTTTGTATATTGGATTCTACCCTCGTCTGGCTTGCTGCATTTCTGCTGCGAAACAGGATGCCAGTCTGATGGATTTTATTCTAAAAGTTATAGTTCTTTTTTCACTGGCTGCCTTGAGAATTGTCTCTTTCTCTTTAGTTTTGGATATCTTTAGTACCATGTGTCTTGGAGAAGATCTCTCATCGTCCAGGTTTCCAGGGGACCTGTTTTCTCTTTGTACTTGTGGTTCCATGTCTTTCCATAGTTCTCATCTAGTATTTGTTTGAGTGTGCTCTCTGTAGAATGCTCTACCCATTCTTCGATTGCTATTATCCTGATGTTGTTTTGTCTCATGGAGTCAGATAGTTCTTCCAGAATTTTTCAATCTTTTGAATTCTATATTCCCTTCCTTCCTATTTCTTAGCTGTTTCCCTGTTCTGATTTTCAATATCAATAATTCTTTCCTTCATGTGGTTAGCCCTGTTTCCTATGGCAGTATTTAGTTTCTCACTTCTTTTATTGTCCTATTTATCTCTCACATTTCTATCTCAATTTTCCTTAGGGTTTGAATTTCTTTGTTAAATTCTTCCTTTTGTTCATGGAGTTTTGATTTTTGTCATTCAACTCCTTATTTATGTTGTTTAAATCAGTTATGGTGCTCTGCCAGTATGTTTTCATTTCTCTCAGTGCCTTTAGAATGGCTACTTGAAGTTCTCTGTCACTTATGCCAGAAACATCTCGATCTAAGAGGCTGTCTTGATAAATTTCATGATATTTGGAGGAGAAGGAATTCTTCCGATATGCTGGGTTCTTCCTCATTGACATGAGTGCGTTATGTTCAGTAGTAGTGCACGAAAGCCCGCATTGGTACTTTTGTGGAGTCTTGGTGTAGGCCAGACACGAGATGTCACTGCGGGGGGCAAGTTTTACGACAGAGGGTTTGTCTATTTCTTATTTCTGGCCCCCTGCTACATTTGGAGTCAGTGTGCATCTATCATGGTCCCTTCATTTCCTGCATTTTGTTGGTTGGGGAGGCTGTAGGAAAGGTAAGATGCCAAGAAAAGGCACACTGGCACAACTCCTCATTCTGCCCTATGCTGGGGATGCTGGGTGATGCGGGCCGAGTCTGCTCCTGCTGACTGGGGTGAATGCTATAAAAACCGCCATTCTTTCCAGGCCTGCTCCTGCTACCATGTGTTGGGGCAGAGTCTATGGACTGAAACTAATTTTAGGAGCCAGGGGCATGCGAGCAGGCATGCAGAAAAGACCGAAGATGTTGTTTGCACCCTGCGGTAGAAAGGGAGCCAGATTGTGTCTGCAGCGGGTGATATGGCAAGTGTAGCCCCATGCAGGAGCCACAGGAGCAGTTCCAGCAGCAGGTCAAACTTCATAGCAAGCAGGAATGGAAGCCGCAGCCTACTGCAGGGGTCGTGTGCTGTGTGCTTGGCAGCTGGCTAGCCCCCGCAGAGGACCACAAGCAGGAATTGCGGGCTGCGACCTGGAACCCCACGACTGCGCAGGAGCCGTGCGTGCCTGCCTTGTGTTTCCCAAGAGAGCCTAGAGCCACAATGTCGTCTCTGCAATTCAGAGTACTTGCTCTGCCTTGCTAACGCTCAAAAGTTACAGAGGCTGGCTTCCAAGCTCGGTCCCCAACACGCCGCACCAAATTCCAGCTCCCCAGCACAGCTCCCCAACAACTCCCACTGTTATGCCACTTTGCTAGGGCTTTTCCTCTTGTCACCTCTTGTCCTCTCCCCCTCCCAATCACTGCAGTGTTACTGGATGGTCACCCCCGTTCGGGTCTTGTTACAATCTGTCTTTTATCCCTCCCATCTCTCCGACTCGCCCCCTTCTCTCCAACATTCAGGTGTTTCCTTGCAATACATGGACTTCTCAGCTGCTCTTTTTGTCACTCAGAATCCTCTTTCTTGGATCCTGGGGGCCGTTCAATTGTGTTTTCTGGGGAAGACTTTAGGGACCTCCTATCCAGTCACCATATTGCCCTCCAACCTCCAAGCATTGAAGAGATTTTTATGAACATCAACAAAATTAAAAGGTTATATTTTATTTGTGGATCCAGCAACAGTTAGTCATGTAATGTCTTCTTGTGGTTATTGGATGACCCTGATTATTGACAGAATGTGAAATGTTTATGAGGGATCTGAAAGTCCAAGTTGGAAACTTTTATTCAAAGAGAGAAGTATGGGCATGGCAGATTAATGTAGCAGGGTCCAAGGCACACAGTTGCCCTGAACTTTGGGTTAGCTCTTCTTATACAGAAAATGTACAGGCACATTCTTCAATATCAAGATATGGTCACCTGTAAAATATCACAGGTAGAATCAGGCCACAGGAACCTTTTCCTTGTAGCTAGCCAAGCTCAGGTAAACTGTTGGGAGCCATGCAGGCTGGCTTTAGTGAAGCATGACTTGTTTTACTTCTGCAATCTGGAAGGTGTGTAGTGCTCACTGAGGAATCTGGTTGATAAGGCCAGTTCCTTGGGAAACTCTAAAGAAAGAAGACTATCTGGGTACTTGGAAGAAATGCCTTGGGAAACTGACTCCCTCTCGTTTACTTTGACCTTCAAGTTAACTGGCAGAGAGTCAGGGATGGTTGATAATTTGTCCTTGAGTAAGATAATGCGTATTTGTTTCTGCTGTGCTGCACTATGCTAAGGGGATATATTGGGGAGAAAAAATGAACTCGGGGGCTGGTTGCTAAGAATGCTTCCAGTCCTCCCGGACCCTCTTTGTCTCTTTCTTTCTTTTTGTCCTTAAACCTCGCTCCCCACTTCAGGTACTGTTCTCTGGAACGCCGAGGCAGGACCCCGGCAGAGTTGGCGCCCGAACAGGGACCCGCATACTGGGGATTAGGTGAAGGTCACCGCGGGAAAAAGTCGTACATACGGGTAAGTGGTACGCGGTGAGAAAAGACCGGGAGTGATAGTAATAAAGATGGGTGCAGGAAATAGTAAGCAGTTGTACACCCATCTCCTACTGAACCTCCTCAAGGCCAGGGGAGTGAAGGTAGGAAAACCCCAATTAGAAAAGTTTCTAGATTTTATAGAAAATATTTGTCCCTGGTTTCCAGAAGAGGGGACTG
>PVJL010018924.1:0-14758 GCA_004026885.1 Lyroderma lyra | reverse complement strand
CTGCACGTCGCCCCCTTTCCTGTACACGGCCCCATGGACACGTAGAGTGGCAAAGGCTACTCGGAGTCGGTGTCGATGCTGACTTTCCTCCCCTCCGCGTGCCTGGGCACCGAGTTCGGGCCCACAGCCCGGCCCCCGGGGCTGGCCGTCCTCGTGGCGGTGCCTCAGCCGGGATGACTCGGCCTTGGGTCGTCACTGCGTGTCCGGCCTTTCGTCCCCGTTCGGGGTGAAGCCGCTCCCGTCTGTGCAGGCACCAGGTCAGCGGGGAGGGGACCGTCGGTGAGGGCGGGCCGGCTGGAGAAGGCGTCGTCCGTGCGTTCCCCACAGTCACGCTCAGGCGGGCCCCCTGCGCAGGAAGGACTGCGGCCGGACTCAGGGTGCTCACCGTCCCCAGTGTCACCGTGGGCTCTCGCACAGTGGGCCTCGGTAGTGTGCCGTCCTGGCACCAGTGAGCCGCCGGTAGCCCCGGCTGTTCATTAAGGCCGTCACCGCGTGGGGGACTTTCATGTGGATGATCTGGCCGGGGGTCAGCTTGTCAGCCTCCCGGATGAGAGTGACTGTGGCCGCCAGCACTCGGTGGCAGGGGGCCATCTGGCAGCTACGGGGTCAAGATGCTTGGACAGGTAGCCACGGGCCTTTGCCAGGGTCTGACAGTTTGGGTGAGGACCCCCAAGGCCGTGTGTCCCTTTTCATAGAAGAAAAGCTTGAATTCCTGGTTCATATCTGAGAGTAACAGAGGTTGTGCTGGCTGAATGGGGCCGTCTGCACTCAGTTGTTGGGGAGCCCGGGTCTCCCTCAAGGGCATCTGGTATGTGGCTGCATGTTGGGCCGAGCGTAGCCTCTTTCCAATGGGTTCTGGGTCCGGCTGGGCGGGCTCCGGCTCATGAGGAGGGGAGACTGATGGGGGTGGGGGGCTGCTCTCAGGCAGGTCAGCAGGTGCCAGGACAGCAGTCAGTGCTGGGGGGGTGCGGCAGGGTGTATGGCAGAGAGGCTGGTTCCTCCTCTGGGTCTCCCTGATGAATTGGCTTTGGTGGTCTTCCCCCCTCTTTTGGGGTTGAGCTATTAAAACCCTGCACTGTCCCTTACTGTTTGCACAGAACCAAACCCAAGGAGGCAGAGTCCATGCTATTTGCAACCATGAGTCTATGTAGGGAAACTGGTCAGGGTGGCCAGGACGCCTAGTGATCACTTTATAAACAGCGAAGGCCTTGGCGAGGTCCAAGGTCCCTTCTGGTGGCCAGCCAACCTGGAAACTGGGCCAGTCATTTTCACAGAAAGTCCGGAGTTTCCTCGCGTCAACCTGACACCACAGTCATCAGAATGACCTTTCTTGAAGTTCTGCTGCACACGATCTAATACAGTTGGCTTGGACTGGCTGGACCCCATGTCTTTATGTACCTAATGTGACCCTCCTAGGTGCCCTCCCGTGTCCGGTGTCACAAAACGAGCAAAGGAGGGGAGCCCCAGAGGAGGCCTTTCAGATGTCCGCCTGGCTGTGTCCCTCAGAGGACTTTAAGATATATTTTGGCTAAGGAGCACCTGGTTGTCCCCAAGAGGACAAGTCACCGTTTTGCCTTATGACGTCGCCACGGAACCACAGGTTGGGGCCCACTCAGACTCTGTATCTACTGCTGTGGAGCCACAGATACAGTCACACAGTCACACACCCAGTCACACAGAGGTTATCCCACATCCCCCCAAAGAAGTCCAACGGCACTCGGAGGGTCAGAGAACCAGTTTGGCTACGCCGGCGGGCTCAGAGGGGTCACAGACTCCAAACTCCCAGCCCCGACTGACAGGCGTTTCGGGCTCACAGGGTGGGGTGGGGGCTGGCAGTGCGGTAAGCAAGCAGGGTGACAGGAGCTAAGTGCGCAATTAGGCGACTGGTGGCAGGAATGCGGAGGTGGGAGTTCACAGAATTTCCATTGAACAGCTTTGTCAGTGATTTCCCATGTCAAAACTATCTCTTTTCTTTACCTCTACACTTTGGTGTGTGTCTCGTTTAATTCCTCGTTCAAGATACCAAGACACCACACCTCGTTCAAGACACCACACCAAGGAGGACACCCCACTTTCCGGTAATACCAGTAACACTTATGCCAATGCAAGAACTGGAAAAAAAACCACCCTAAGAGACACACAGAATAGCAATGTGAAGGGAGAAAAAAGGTATTTCTCCAACTACAGTTGAAGTCAGGGAAGTACATCAGTAAAAATATGACTGCGGGATTCTGTATTTGCTCTTTTCCAATGATCTTTACAGTAATACTTTACATTTATATAGAAAAGGGTGATTTCAATAAGTGCCAGGACTACAGACTCATTGGAACCTTAAAATCAAGCTGTTTTTTCTGCTTCTCACATGAGGACTTGTAATAAAGCCTCTTATGAATTACTTTATTGACAATTTAGCTCATGATGTGCAAGAAAGTAGAGACTCCAACTCTCTCATAACTGCATTGGCTCTTTAGTTTCTGCAGCAGCAAAACAACTTGTTCTTGTGTAAGGCAAATAGATTTATGACTGAAAATAACCCCTGTAACAGATACGCTGAGAATAAAAGCATCAATTTCATATACTTTCTTTTCTTCATAAAACTGCACTTATGGTCCATCTGATACATTTTATTTTTCAGTGCTATAAAGAAAAATATAAGCTTCAATACAGTGTTATTAAGTCCTAGTAATGGCAGAATAAAAATAAAACCTGTCAAAACTACGTAGTTTGAAACTTATTTTCTCTGTGTCTTAGTTGCTCCCCAAATTTGTTTGTTTTCTTAATAATAAAAAAAAGAAAAAGAGGAAAAAGAGAAATTATTGTTTTTGATATAATTAGAAGGAGGTTTTCTTTTCTTGATAACATCATCAAGTCATTTATTTTATTTTATATTTTGAATATTTAGAGCAAAATTTAATTTTGTTGTGAGTATTAAGTATGTGCCACTTATAAAACTCTTCACACTCAGTGGAAAAGATGGAATATATTACATTCTAAAGTAGAGCACTTTAATATATGTTTGTTGTAAAAATAATTGCTTCGTATTTTTCAAAAGAGTTTAAAAATTATTATACTTCGACCTAATTGTTCAATTCCAAATGTATTCTAATTAAAATAGAAATGCAGACCAATATTTATTGGTCTCAATTTCATATAAAGTGAAAACAATATTTAAATGTCTAAACAGAGAAGGATCATAGCTCAAGTTATGATTAACCCATACAATTCTTGGAATTTATTTATTTTTTTATTTTCTGAAGTAGGCAACAATCTTTAGATAAGTACCTACATTTCTTTTGTCAATTTCTATTACAACTATAAATCAACCTGTCACTACCTGTTCCAAATGGTCGTCTAGTCCCTAGATGACTGCTGCTGCCTCTTGTTTTCTTCTTCTTAATTATTATTATTAAATGTTATAATATCAATCTTTTGTTTTTGCTTATCAACAGTTGTCTTAAAATAAATTCAGTAATGTTTTTCATTAACTCTTGATTGCTAAAATTTAGGTTGCCTGTAATAACTCACTGTAATAAACAAAGTTGTAAAAAATGTCATATATATGATACCTATACACTTACTGCATGTGTGTGTGTTGGCTGTATGCATTTATTCAGTTATTTATTTGAGATACATCCCTGAATGTGGAATTGCTAGGTGAAAATGTTTAGAGCCTTTGACATACATGGCCAATAGCTCTTTCAGAAAAGTTAGGACACCGTGCTGTGCACCACCACAGGAGTACACGTCTCTTACCGACTTGGCAATACCGATTCCCAACCCTCCATCTTGTCATCCTTAATCTAATTAGGAAAAGTGCTATCATTTCTCATTTTATCTTTTAGCTTATTTTGTGGTAATGTTGTCACAAACTTAAACTTTTTATATCATTGGTGTTTTAAAGTTTTGTGGTACTCTCTTTTCAATAAATACTTTTGGGATCTCTCTTATTGCATTATATGAGATTTTAGATGTACATTGATTTCATGTGAAACTTATTTTGATGTAAGATATGCATTAGGAATTTATGCTATTTCCAAATGATTAACAGTTGTCCCATCATTTTTTATTATATAAGTTTTTTCTACTGTTTTACTTGTCTCACTAGAATCATATTTTAAATAGTTATAATTTTGAGAGCTTCTAGCCTCTCCTGAATATATGCATAAGAAGATACCTTAGTGCTATTTAATCTTAACAGACCTAAATTGTTATTTTTAATGTTCCTTTTACAATATTGGAATGAAACTCTTATTAATATAACCAACTTCACATATATTTTTTATTAATAAAATGATATAATTATAATATGAATTTTAAAAGTGATACATGTTAAAATTCTCTCTCTCTCTGTCGCTGTAGCTCACTTGCTTGCTATATACATAAAATTTTCTTTTTTTAATGCTCAGGTACAACTAATAGCCATGATGAAGTGGTTAGAATTTCACATTTACCAGTAGTGAATAAGATAAATATGAGAAGTAAAACAATGAATACTGTCAACATTTCCTTTAATATGTGTATGTGCATGTGCACACACACACACACACACACACACACACACACACACAGTTGGTTCTCATTATCCACAGCAGTTACATTCTATGAGGTTGCTGTGAACACAGAATTGGTAAATATTAAGCTATTTTTCTAATGGGAAATATAACGTTAGGTTTCTGACTTTCTGGACACAATGTTTTCATCAACTGAAACATTTTCGTTCTATAATTTATGTGCCAATGTCCCTGTAAAATGAGTCAATCTCATCAGCTTTGAAAATATGATCTTACACATAACCTTTTCCTATATAACATTTGGCAGTGATTTTATTCTTCTACAACCTCCTAATCTGCAGAAACTGCCTCACCTGAAAGTTCAACATTTCCATGCTATATCACCTTATGAAATATGGGAGTCAGCCAGCATCGGCTAAGAACAGAGTTTAACGTTTTTCCAACTCCGGATAATGTGTACGTTTCTTAGCTTTCAGCCTCACAGTGATGTTGCCCACTACTATCTTTTCCTTATCCGTTGTCAGTTCATAAACACACAAATTCAGCAAATTTAGTGAGCAGACAAATTCACAAAGAATCTACAACTAATGAAGACTGAACCTATCTGCTTGTCAACCTGTCCAGGTACCTACCTACCTACTGACTTACCATGTATCATAGCACACATGAAAAGTCATATACATGGTGGCATCTAAAGTACAGACTGAGGCAGGTACAACTTATTTGTAACTTTAAATCCATGTGTAGCATTGCAATAGGAGCTATGTCAATAATTCTGAACAAGTCTTGGTTAATCTTCAAACAAAATTAGATATTATCTTTCTTTTCCTTCCATAGTAGTTGTGTTTTTTGAAGATTTATTTTATACATGTAATATAATATTATATTTATTTCTGTATTAGTTATCTTCGCCACTCTAAACCTGCATAGATATTGCCACACAACTCCCTGACTTTAACAATAGAGCATTATGAAATAATGACTTAGGCTAGATTTGGTTAAGCAGGTCTTCAGGCTTTAGTGAGCTGCCCACTGAGCTTGTGTCACCTGATGATAGACTGGACCAACTGAGGCAACTTGACCTCCTATTTTCTAAATCCACTAGCCCGAGTAAGTCAGAAAGGTTGCAATGTAACACAGTGGAGGTCTTAGATACAAGAGTTTGGGTTTTCTTTGCGGGGAGGGGTCAGCTAATTTAAAGTACATAAATTAATGTACTATCTGTACAACAACTGAGTTTGCAGCCTACTATGTATTCAGAAAAATATAACTTCAACTCAAATTTTAAAGTATTGCAGACTCTTTTTCCAAATCATGTTACATCTATAAATAAGAAAACTTAGTAATAGCCATAATGGGTATTTTGAGAAAAACAAAAGCCTTTAAAGGAAAAGCAAATTGTATCTTCATCCTAAAACAACTAAAGTAATTGTATTGGTCCTGAGTGATTTGATGTGAGAACAGTATTTAACTCTATTAAGCTAGTTAAAAGTGAAACCCCAGCTGTTATGAGTCTTTGACTATTCTTATCATTCTCCTGAAGACATAAGAAGGAAAGAAAGAATCTTTAAAATTTAAATATTTGGAAGTCACCTGGAATAGGTGGAAGAACATGAATATTGTGGCAAATAGTTTTGCACAGACCAGACAAGTAGCCAAGATGACTTCTGCCTGAAGGAAAGAAGCCAGAGAATTCAGTATCATCTGACAGATGATACATATAACACGATTTCTGATTCGGATTTTTTGAGAATGTAGGTCATTATGCTGGAAGACTACTACAAATGACCTCTTAAGCACTGAGAAGAAAGGAGTTTGTAGTTGACCAAATAAATAACTTTCTTTTGGAGTTTAAATTTTGGAGGTCTTTATGAATTCTAGATATAGATGGGTCTAGTAACTGCATCTGAGCAGGGGTTCTAAGTAACATGCCCTAGGTAACTCAATTTTATAAGTGTTGAAGTTGACATTTAAACACAGACTAAAATACAAGCCTGACCTCTTAACAACAACATCTTATTACTACTCAATGTTTTTCAAATACCTTTTGATTTTTGACATTTTGGAGGTTTTTATTGTTTTGTTTCTAATGTGACTATTTTCAGTCACTCTTCAAATGAACATCATCTTTAATATAAATATTATAATACTTGAAGTCTTTGATATAATTCTTAGATATAAACAATACTGAGACTTTTAAAAAGCTTAATCAAATTGATTTCTAAAAAGTCTATATCCTCATTTTTATTTCCACCAGCAAGAGTTTTGGGTTTGAGGAGCATAAATATTTTTGCCAATTTAGTAAGCACACAAAAAATGAGCTGACTGCTTTGGTCACTTACATTTTCTCATTGTAATTTTGTATGTTTGGTACACATCTATTTAGGTATTAAATTTTTACTTTGATGAAGTGTCTGTTAGAAGTATAGCATGTATAGAAAACTTTTTGAGTAAATAAAATACATGATCTCTATAAATTGGAATAATGCAGATGTAGATGTGTTTGTCTTTTCAAATACTATCACAAGGAAAATTTGCAAAATAAAGTTTTACAGTAAGAAAATAATTATAGGGGAGTTCCCTGATGGTGTAGTGGCTTAAGGCTTCGGTGTTGGCGCTGTCAGCGCTGCAGCCTGGGTTCGATTCCCAGTCAGGGAGCTACCCACATACCAAAAAGCAAAAAAAAAAAAAAAAAAAGAAAATAATTATAGTAATAGTTGAGGACATTCAAATAATAATATTGAAAACTAGATCGAGAAAAATAATCAACAAACTTTAGAAAAAAATTTTAACAGGAGCCAAAAAAATCTAATTGTCTTAAAACATTTCAGATAAAGGAGCAAAATTTTAAGAAGTTAACATAGCTATGAAAAACAGTTTAGTAGAAGAAAAAGATTCCAAGTAAATATAATGGACAAAATAAAATTTTGTTTTTGCTCCCTTTATAAATTATAGAGATATCTCTTCTGGGAATAAGGAAATAAACATGCAAATAAATGTATAAATTGTTTAAGTTTCTATATAAAATTTAAAAGTTAGTCTTAATCTGGTCAGTCTTTCAAAATGTGTCATACCTCATGGGCCATTCAGCATAGAATTACATGCAGAAATGAGACCACTGTTCAGATAACCATTAAGCAAGAGTATTTATATTTGAGGCATTTAGACCATTTACTACAAGAAATGAAAGGCTGATATTTTTGGTGGGGAAAAGACTATGGATTTTTGACAGTGGATATTTGATGTTTAAGGACTTTGTACAGGATTTTAAAAAGACATTTTGTTAATAGTTAACAAGTCTCAGAAAATCCATCAGCATTGAATGTGATAAAGCTTTCTGTAACATATGATAAGATCTTTAGGTGCAGGTGGAAACATTTCATTATACTTCTTCGCTAACTCAGCTCACAGGGGACAAAGCCCACTGGGCGTGCTCATTGAACCAACCAAATGGAATCAATCAAAAGTCTCACAGAGCATCTGCAAACATCAGAGAATACAAACAAAGAGAGTGCAAGAAAATGCATCTC
Organism: Lyroderma lyra; assembly: GCA_004026885.1. Taxonomy (NCBI): domain Eukaryota; kingdom Metazoa; phylum Chordata; class Mammalia; order Chiroptera; family Megadermatidae; genus Lyroderma; species Lyroderma lyra. The sequence continues at coordinate 6,717 of PVJL010018924.1, read as the reverse complement.
AAGGGCTGTTTGTACAGGTCTGGCCTCTCTAAGATCTAGTCATGCTCAGTGCACTAGCTGGAGAGGCTTTGCTTAATGCACTGCCTAATGGCTTGGCTCTTCAAATGCGACACAGTCCATTACGGCACATATGTTATGCTGTCTGTGTACAGACCAGAAGACAGAATTGAAGCAACAGTCACATTTCCAACCCAAACAAACTTAAAAATTAATACTGTGAAGGGGATAACTGTATTTTGAATCTCCATGAACTGTATTATCTGTGCCAAATTGAAGGAATATCAAAGGGGCTATGAAGAAGTATTGTAGGAAATTAAAAGGACAAGGGAAAAGGACCCTTTGGAGTTGATTATTTTAAGAGAGGGAGATACACTTTCCATCCAAAAGTGCACTCACAGCAAGGTATGGGAGTCACAGGTGTTTCAACATGTGCCCTCATTCACTTATTCAATCCCTTGCACATTGTTGACCTTTACAGAATTGAAGGCAATTCTCTAGTCAAGGTGAAGTATAAAAAGAGGTCTACAGCACATCCTGTGATTTCAGTGAGTTGGAAAGCTTGTAGGGGAATCAAGACACATGTTTAGTATTCATAATGCATGGTGAAGATGATTGTGCAAGAATTTTTTAGAAGAAAAAAATGTGCTATTTGTGTTTAATAGGTAAAATAATGAAGATTAATCTCAAAATTTTCTCTGCTAACATGGTAATGTCCTGCTTCATTATTTGTAACCTGACATTTTCCTCCTAAAAACAAAAAAGCTAAAATTTACATGCACCATAATATATAAAGTAAATTATAATATAGTTGAGACCTGAAAATGCAAATATCTCTAATAATTACGTGCTTATTCCTTATAGAAGCACACGTTTAAATAGTATTTCTAATTACATGACAGAGAAGTGTAAATGCATAAAAAGGCTGGTCTAGAACATACCATTGTCTTGGTTTTCATAAAAAGAATGGCAACTGGGTAAGAAGTGCGTGTGCTAAGCAATATTGTACTGTCAAAGTGGGAATTTTATATGGTGTTCAGAACCTTCCCCTGGTTTTCAAATTTAATTCAAATTTTACAATCTATGTTTTACAAATGTCTAAGTACTCAATCCTGTGATGCTGTTCACTTCAAATGATTTATGCAAAGTCCTGGTGTTATAAGATTCAAGTGGAAACATTTCTGTTTGGTAACACTTGAACAAGCTCTTAAGACACAAATCTATTTCATACCAGTTGAAAATATGTATTTTATTTTAAGGCCCTATTTGAGGCATGGAGCCAGTGTATTTGAATGTGTTGTTATCTTTGGCTCAAATGTTCTTACCTTTCCGTTCCTGAAAAAAATCTGATCTTTCGTTACTGTTACAGAATAAGATACAGAAAATACTTGATGAAGGAAACAGCCTATCTGTTATTCATGAATAATTATTTAAGTTTCGATGCATGTACTTGTCAATATTATGTCCCCTTTCCTTTTCAACAATACAAACTTTTTAAACAACAGTAGTGGAGGCCTTAATATGATGCTTATGCATAGTGGTGTTTATTATTGTCTAAAAGAATGGGCTGTCTGAAAAGTATCCAGCCATGTAAAATGAAAAACAGAGGCATTTATGGCTGGATTTTTTCAGGACAGTCCTCGTATTCTTACATTTATATTACATTCTTTCTTCACAATTTATGCTTCCATGGTCGTTTTAAATTGAGAGGAACGATGAAGTAATATCAATAATCATTAAATTTACTTACGGTATTTTTGCTTAAATTCAGGAAACCAAAAACTCTCATGACAATGGGCAGATTCCCAAAATTATTGTATGTAATTAGCCTAAGATTAACAGGAAATTTTTTCTCTCTTTCACTGTAAAAGATTAGTGATACTTTAATTAATTTCCTGGCATTGAGCTTTTAGGAAATTATAAACTTTCAGGAAAGCAAAATCATTGAAACAATTTCATTAGGGTGGATTCTCAGAGACATTAAGCAAGAGACGTAAGCTAAGAAACACATCAGTGCTTTGCTGCTCTCACACTGGTATTTTTGGTTAGAAGAGAAATGAGATTGTTTATCTCATCCTTATTTCTTTCCAGATAGTATTATAAATATTGCAATTCTTTGACTCAACACACGATAGATGTCATTCATTCCACTTTACAGAAAAAGAGAAAACTAAAGCTTATGAAAGCGAGGTAATAGGACCAGATTCATGCGGAAGAGCTGGAATTTATACCTTGGGACACTGTGATTACATTTGTCTTAATCACTATACACAAACCAAGAGGACTTTATTAGGGTAATAATAAAAAGAGGTGGTGGACAAGTGCTGAGCAGAAAACTCATAACCAGGAGGATCACGTATAAAGTTGAGGCACCTACAAAAACGTGTAAAATTTCTCAGCAATGCCAAGACAAGGAGCATAGAGGCCATCTAGAAAGAAAGGCGTGTGTAGAATAGCACTTACAGCTACCCAGAGTCCCCGGAAAGTCTGATATTGTAAACAGAGAAAAAATTATATTCAAAGAGAGACTTTTTTTCTTATCTGGACTAGACAGGAAAATCAAGTCATTCTTCTGGTAGCTTCCTTAGGCAGAACACGTTCAGAGATGAGAAATGTATTTCATCTCAGGTGCCATCTCTGGCCACTTGGTGCTGTGGTTGGGAGATTAGTAGAAAAGATTGTAAAGCACCATACATATAACTCCAGATCTAGAAAAATTCCATTTGACTTTCAAAATCTCTAGGGAACGAATACACAGAATGAGCAAATAGATGAGGATGACCCTCTTAGATAATGCCAATATATAAAATTCATAGTTTAATCTATGCATTTGACACTTTTAAGACAGACTATGTTTGTGCTATCAAAATGATGGGTTCTTAACTGCAGTATTCATGTCTGTCTTCAGAGGAGCTGGCTAAAAACAGAGATTTTTTTAGTCCATTCCCATTGATTCGGTAAACTAGTGTAAAGCTCATGAGCCAGCCTTTTAAAAGGGACGCTCCATTGTAGGTGTCAATTCATAAACCAACAATATGAGAAACACTCCTAAAGGGAGACAAAACAAGCAACCCCAACCAGAAAGCCCAGGAGCCCTTTGTTGACGCCATACCCTGTTCTTTCCTTGATACTGAAAGAACATGATACTGTTCTTTCCTTCTTAATAATTCAGCAAAATGAACTATCTTCAAATTTGCAATGTAAAGGCAAAATTTATTTTTATATTATATATAACATCGAATACAGAACTGTATATGATCATGGTTGTTTAATATGTATAGTAATGAGCATTATGCATATGTTTACAGTAGTTACATAAATGCAATATGTAGTACTGAAGAATTTCTTATTTATGACTGTTTTCTCATTAAAGAATCATTAATGTCTTGTGGACATGAACCAAACCTACATCCTTTAGACATTGCTTAGTACTATTTTCATAGCATATTGTTGGTTCATAGATGTGTTTGAGACTCTTCAAAAATGAAATATATTGTGGTAAAAAAAATTTAGGTTTTGCAGTTAGAAAAACCTTGGTTTCATTCATACCTCCTCAAATTCCCTGATACATAAATGTGGAGATGTAACCTTGCTTAACTGAATCTGATTCTCAGTATCTGAAATATGGAGAACATTGCAGTAACTAGGAAAGACATTGTCCAGAATAGAGATAATCTGTGCCTAAAAAGCATCTAGCACATGAAGTATAAGTCATCTCTGCCATTACTGTTCATCATCAATGTTTCATAAATAAATGGTTAAGTAGCAGTTGGGTAGATCACTAGTGGGGAGAACCAGATGGGAACCACACTAGTCTGCTCCACGATCACACAAACGCAGCACACATTCCAGGGCACTTGTAGTCTATTAGGAGGTAATCGTATTATCATTGGGAGTACTTTATAAAACCTTCTTTTTGAAGTGTCTTTGCAATTTCTGTATAACACTTGCTCTGTAGCCTTGGGCAAGAAAATAAACCTCTTTGCATCTCACTTTTCCCACATATAAAGCAGAATTAATAGTCATGTTGTGATGAAGATAATATAATTAAATTCTCGTAAAGTGGTTAGTAAAGTATCTGGGAAATAATGTGTGCTCAATAAATGTTATTATCCTTGTTCTTATTATAATTATGCATTGGGCTCTATGCCATATGCCTTACTTATGCTGTCATTAATTCTCACAGATTTTCTGTAAAAAAATACTTTCTTCCTCATTTCAAGATGAGAAAACTGAGGTATAAAGAGGTAAAATATTTTACATAGGAACATACAATAAGTAAATGACAGAACTGAGATTTAAGATAAGTCTGTATTATTTCCAAGCCTGTGTTAATAAATTCTCTGGGTAACCTGTCACTATTACAAATGTCACTATTCAGAGCCATTTAAATGATGTTTTCTAATTTTTGATATCACGTGTCTTTTTAGTATTTAAAAATACACATATTTATTGTTAAGGTTTAGGAAATATAAGTACAGCTATTGCCTGATTTATTCATAATCTTCACATTCACATACAACTAGGAATTACGAATTTCGTGTGTGATTTCAGATGAGGAACTGAAAGTTAGATGAATTAAGTGACTTTTCCAAGGTTAGATGGCAGTAGTTATAATAAAAATATCAGTAAAAGCTACAGTTTAATTTCTTATTGTCAAACACTTTACTAACAATTTTTGTACATTAACATGTCATATTTTTTAATGGACATGTCAAAGGATGATTCACACTTTATAGAGAAGAACCAGGATATAAGATACTGTGTACTTCGCTAAAAATAACACATCAGTTATGTGACCGAATCAAGACTTAAAGTTGGTTTTATCTAATTTCAATGCCTCTGTTTTTACAGTTTTGTAATAATGCTTCCTACTTAAGTCTGTGAACTAGTATCCAATTGAGACTCAGAAAGTCCTGTAGCCTAACCCAGTTCCACAGATGAATTGATTCTTAACTTGAAAATTTTTAGGGACAGGTATTATTAACCTTCAGCAAATAGAGTCATAAACTAACTTTACTGTGATCCCCATAGAAAGTCGGATTTAGAATGCATCTTTCTGTTAATGGGCGTTCCAAGAAGAGTCCGTTTTCTATGGCCTGCCAAGTACTTAAATGAATTAACTTTCTAGGTGAAGTTATTTTCTAATGTCAACGTGTCCTAGAGGAAGAAATGAGGTAGAAAATAATAATGCTTAACCCTTGCATATAATTTGTCACAGGGACATTAGACCCTATCTTAGAGCAATGTTTCAAAGATTTGGGTTTAGAGACTAGTAAAAGTAAAAAGTAAAATAGTGCCACTTACTGTTTATTCAATGGAAAACAAAGGTGATAGATAAGCTTTTATGGTTGAGGGAAAGAAATATTCTCTCATATCTCAGCTTACCAGGATAAATCTTTTTAAAGAGGGAACTTCTTAAAATTGAGAATGCCAGTGCCAAAAGGCTGGCTGCAATCTCAAGACATTTAGTAAGAATATTAATTTAATATTTCATATGTTCTAACTGATTTACTTATTTTATGATTTTGATTAGGTACCATAAATTTAAAAAAATATTGATGGGATTTTATTATTTTATTAGTTAAAATGTTTGGACTATAGTGGCTTCTAAATGTTTTCTTTTCCTTCCTTGCACTATAGTGGCTTCTTTTTAAGTGTTTTTTTTTCTCCTCTTGTACTAAAGTAAAGTAGTTATTCAGATAAACATCAAAATGGTAAATTGCAGTCTCTTTTTTGGAAACCTTTTCTCTAACTTCTCTGTGTACCATGCCTCAATTTCTACTAAATCAAGTTCACTTTCTCTAAAAGCAGAGTTTGCTAAAAGCACTCAGAAAAGGATCAACTTGTAAAATGAATGGAACTATTCATTATTTTCAAGTGTAAGTACGAATTGCACTGAGAGAATGCACTAAGTTAGGGGTGAAAAGTCAACATACACACAGCTAACAGCTCATCTTCACATTAGCAAAAGGACTTTTACATTGTGTGTGTGGAAGGTAAGGAGAGGTGTACCAGAATTTCCTTTCTAAGTACTATAATGAACCATATATAACTCCAACTAGACTTTAAACTATACCCAAGTAAGGCAATCTTAGAAAATCAGCATAATACATTTTATAAGAGCATTTATATATTATATCGAGGAAAGTAAACAAATAAAAAGGCAAAATTGTTGAACTAAAGTGGAAGTCAAAATTTACAGTGCTATTGCTTTTGAAGCAAATTCATTATACGCTATAAACACATTAGAAGGAAACTGCATGTTCAGAGCAATTTTGATCAATTTCTTAGAGGAATTGGGAGAGGAGACTGAGTGTGTCATGAGCTCACAGAATATATTCATATGTCTAAATCTTCAAGACATAGTAAAGAGAAATATTCCCTTGTTCTGCCTCTTTCCAATGTGAGCCCTATTTCATGTCTCTGGGCTGTGCAATACCCCAAATGTGTATGCTGTATGGATGCATCTCTGCCATTCTCTGGGTTCCAGACATGACAAATGACATCATACTTGAAACACTCTAATTGCTCTAGGTTCTCATGTATGCAAAATTCTGTATGCTAGCTGTAACTGCCAACTCGGTCCTTCCTCTTGGAAAAGTATATTAGAATGAAAATGTAAGGATAACTACGTTTAAATGATTAAACATTTTCAAAAGGATATTATTAGTAAAACTAAATTATTTTTGATACTCAAGAGCTAAAATGTGACTCACT
>PVJL010018923.1:0-15012 GCA_004026885.1 Lyroderma lyra | reverse complement strand
GGGGCCTGCGTGGGCGCAGGGCGCGGAGGGACCTGCGTGCATCCGGGAAACCCTGCCCGTCGGCGTGTCCCGCGTCGTCCCTGGCCTCAGCCTGTCCCCACTCCCTCGCCTGTCAGGCGTCGCTGTCCCCGGGGCACAGCACGCTCCGCTCCTCCCGCTGCGTCACCTCGGTCCTTCGGTCCCCAAGACGCGCCCGCCCCTCCCGGCAAACCACTCAGCTCCGCGCGGCCAGCCCCTGCCCCACGCCTGGTGCCCACGGGGTCTCCTCCTGGACCCTGGCCGCCCGCCCCCCCCCCCCCAACCCCGCCACTCAAAGCCGCCCCTTAACCCGCCCTGGTGTCCCTCACCCGCTGACCAGCGTGCCTGCCGGCGGAAGGCCAGTGTCCAGCCAGGGCAGCGCACTCAGGCCTCGGCCGCAGCCCCCCCACGCGCTGTCCCCTCCCTCTGGGACGTCCGTGTGCCTGTTGCCCACCTGGAGGGTCGCTCGGGGCGCTGTGGGTGTGAGGAAACGCGCGCACCCGGACGATCACCCTGACTTTGCAACAACCTGCCTTCCTGTTGGGGGACGTGGGCTCCCAGCGCCCCCAGCGCAGTCCGCTGACCTGGGGGGCGCTCACCCCTGGACCCATCGCGGCCGAGCCCCAGCCCTGTAACCCTGTCCCACCTCCCACTGAGCACGTGACATGTGGCTGGTGGGGCGGAGCGGGATGTTTAACCTGAAGGGCCGCACGCTATGGGTGGTGACACAGGGACAGACCCAGGACCAGGATTTTGAGGTTGTCGGCCCGACCAGGAGGCAGGAGGGCAGCAGACGGACAGACAGCCTCCCAGGTGGGGAGTGGGGTTCGCCGCACCCCGGCCCTCGCTGCGGCGGGGGTGGGGGTCCCAGTAAGTTGAGAATTTGTCACCAGAAATGCAACGATCGTCGGGCAAGGGTTTGGCTCGCCCAGTGAACTCCTGGCAGTTACTCACCTGGGAAGAATGACAAACCAATTCCTTGGCCGTTTGTCCTGTTTGGAAGCATGTGCCCGCGGATTGTGACAGTCACATTGGTCACCCCACAAGGCGCTGGGGGTGAGCTCCCACCGAACTCCCCCACCTGCGACTCAAACCGACCCACCGAGGCCTGGACGCTGGAGCTGCAGTGGGGGGACAGGGGCAGTCCTTCCTGTCACTGCTGGGGACACTGAGGCCCAGACAGGAACATGCTGGTGACAGGGGAGCGGGCACTGGACCTAATGTGTCTGTCACATGGCTGGGCACTTGCAGAGTCTTTACGGTGGGACCCTTGGCATTCATGGTCCCCTGTCCCCCCCAAGCAGTGGTCACGAGCTGTGGGAGACAATCGTCCCCACCAGCATGAACATGAGGCTGTAGGCACAGTGCCACCCCTGCTGTCACAATGATGGACCCGTAACGCCCGCCCAAGCCGACCGGCACCTGGGGACGTGTCGTCCTATGGGCAAAGCCCGGTTAGAGATGCTATTTGCAGCGCTCTGACGGCCCCCTGGTTCTGCACGAGGGTGTCCCCCACTGCCCCCCGGTTCTGCACAAAGCTGTCCTCTGCCCGTCCCCTGGTCACGGAGGACTCGGCCCTGGAGCAGATGTGTCGCTGGTGGCGGCTGCACGGAGCCACCCCGTCAGCGAGCACCACGTAGCAATCTGCCCCAACCCTGAGTGACCTCAGACGGTCGCCGTTGGTTGTCACCTCAGTGACGTGCAGAGCTGGGACCCCGACTTTCCTGGAGTCCCAATTTGATTTCGGCAGCAGGAGCACCTTGGGCTGGACATGGCGCACCGAGCACCCCTGAAACGTCGGGACGCCCCAGACCTGCTCTGGGCTTCTGTCCTCTCGTAAAACCAGGAGGACCCGCAGGTCACTGGTGCTGGGCAGTGGCACCCTGCGTGGGGGCCCGGGCACCCGTCTCCCCAAAGCCCTCCTGCAGGGCAGCCGCTGGGCCCTGTGACTTTGCAGTCATGGCCAAGGTGAACCCCCTGGGTTTTGGGTGACACCCTTCTTCCAGAGTGCCTACTGTGTGCAGCACAGCAGCCAGCCACGTCCGGTCTGAAGGTGACAGGTCGCTCTCTGGCTCTGACGAGAAAGCAAAACCAAACGTCCCATTGGCCCCCGGGGCGCACACCGCAGGCGCAGTGCCCAGGACGCACAGATGGGTGCCACGTCAGGGGATGTTTCTAGTCTCCCTGGAGACCCTCCCACGGCGCAGACCTCTTGGCTGGACCCCAGACCCCACGTCCCTGGGCTGTGCCTCATCGTCCCCAGGATGTCACCAAAGCCCCAGACCCAGACTGAGCCCACATCTCCGTGGGGGGCAGAGAGAGGACAGGGCTGGGGGCCTTGGCCCGCCAAAGGGCTTCTGGTGCCCCGTGCGCTCTGGGACAGCTGGGCCCTGTGCAGGCTGCGGCCACACGGAACCGTCACTGGCATCCGCCCAGCCTGGGGCTACATGGGGACGGAGGCAGAGCCGGGTCTGACTGCGGGCGGAGCGGGGCCGTGTGTGTGTGGCATGTCAGCGGGACAAGAGGGCGGGCAGGTCCGGTGACTTCTGGGGGCCAGCCGGGGTCCCCAGTGGACCCGCAGCTGAGCCGGCGAGGGTCCCAGAGGGCCCCAGGGCAGGCCGGCCGTGTCCAGCCCGAGCAGCAAGGCGGCCCCGCCGGAGGGGCGGACACAGGTGCTGGGGCCCGTCCAAGGTTGTGCTGTGGCTGCTGGCTCCCTGGCCCGTCCTGGGGGCCCCAATGAGCCAGGCTCCTTCCCCCTGCCCTCGAGGCCCCGGGGGTCCCTGCGGGGGGTTAGTGCCCTGAGGAGCAGTGCCCCCCTGCAGCCCTCCGCCCCTCCTGAGCGACCTTCTTCTGGGATCCCCGTGCAGGACGTGAGCGCAAACGCTGTTCCTGCCCCGTGGTGCCACCAGGCCCAGGGCTGTCCCCTCAGAGTCCCCAACCTCTCTATCACGCCACAGGCCACAGCCCCCCACCCCGGAAGGTCTCCCCTTGACACACCCTGCTCTGTCTCTTGTCCCAGCGGCCCCCGGGGCACACACCGCCCAGTGACACACACGTGTGCACACACACCGCTGCCCGGCTCCCCCGGGCTCCCCACACCACACATCCGCGTGTGGTCCCCTGTCCCCAACCCATACACCCGCCCGCGGGTCCACGGCCCTGAGAGAAAATCGTGCACCCTCGTCCCCAGGGCCACCTCTGGCCCCCCGTGACTTCCCCATGAGGGTCACCGAGGAGGCTGTGTCGTCCCCCTTCCGTGACCCAGCCCCAACCCCATGGCAGGGAGCGGGGTGTCCAGGTCAGAGCTCCCCGTCAGGGACGTGCGCGGCGTGGGCTAAACGCGTCCTTGACAGGGCAGGGCCCCGGGGAGCCCTGGGGGCCGTGGGATGGAGCGCGGCCAGGACGGGGGCTCAGGGGTGACGGCGGGGCCGGCGGGCCCAGGGGGTGACGGCTGTCTCGCCGCGGCGGCCATAACTCAGCCCGGTGGGCAGGCCCCTTTCTCCCGCCTGATTTACTGCCGCCTTCGGAGGGGCGAGGCCCGCGCTTTGAACTTCAAAGGGAGCCGGAGTGAAGCCCTGGAGCCCAGCAGGGGTGGCGGGGGGCGTCCCCAGCAGCCCCAGAAGTTCCTGCTCTGGGGAGTTCCTGGTCCCGGGGTGGCCGCCCGCTGAGCCCTCCCCGCCGGCTTCCTGCGGGGTCTGCCCTGTGCGCCCTCCGCACTTCTCAGCCGCTCGGCCCCTTGTGACATCAGCTAGACCCCCCGCTCCTCCGTCAGCCCCCCGACAGCGGGGACAGCGGGGACAGCGGGGGGAGGCGTTCCTTCCGCACACCGAGGCCCGGGGACCTTAGGTCTGCCTCCTCGCCGCACACAGAGGCCTCTGGCCCCTGTCCCTGACCTGTCCCCGTTGAGGGGCACCTGGGGTTCGGAGTCAGCAGCTGTGTGTGTGAGCTCTTCACCCCTTTGACTGAAAGGCTGGCTGTGGGGGCGGGAGGAGCCCTGTCACTGCACCCTGTCACTGCACCCTCTCAGAGAGAGCCCTGTCACTGCACCCTGTCACTGCACCCTGTCAGAGAGAGCCCTGTCACTGCATCCTGTCACTGCACCCTGTCAGAGAGAGCCCTGTCACTGCATCCTGTCAGAGTGCTATCAGTGCACCCTGTCACTGCACCTGTCACTGCATCCTGTCAGAGAGAGTGCTATCACTGCACCCTGTCACTGCACCCTGTCACTGTGCCCTGTCACTGCATGCTGTCAGAGTGCTATCACTGCACTCTGTCACTGCCCTGTCACTGCCCCCTGTCACTGAGCCCTGCTATTGCACCCTGTTATATTCCCTGTCAGTGAACCCTGTCACGGCGCCCTGTCACGGCAGGCTGCCCTCCATCTCTGGGCCTCAGTTTCCCCAGATGGGGGTCGTACGTCAGTGCTCTGACACTCTCATTTGAAAAGAACCCCAGGCTCCAAAGCAGGGATCCCAGAGCCATGGTCAGACCTTCGGGCGTGTTATCGTCATTGTCCCCCAGGTCACATAAAACGTCCAGGGCAGGGGTTGTCAGTGTTAGGAAGTAGATTTCCCACAAAAACCTGGGTTTCCACCTTGCTTTTAGAATCAGAGACCTTGGTCTTCCTGGGGCTCCTGGCTGCTAAGTGCCAGCCGGAGCTGGGGCAAGTCCCCATTAGGTGGGGGACACGTTTTCTGGTCCCCAAGCCCCTTCAGCCAGTGCCCTCGCTGCCTGGGCCCCAGAGACACCTAATGTGTCTGAATGAACCTGCTTTAGAATCCCTGCCCCGTTTCTGACATGCTGTGTGACCTTGGGCAAGTCACGTAGCCTCTCTGAGCCTCAGAGCACACCTGGAGAGGTCCAGCATTTCGTCTGGGCAGGCGTGGCACTGACCACGGCTGAGCTTGGTGGGGACTGTCAGAGGAGCGCAGGGCCCTCCCTGTCCTCAAGGCGCGTGCAGGATGCGAGCTAAAACACGGGACAGCTCTGTCCGAGGGAGGCAGTGAGCCGTGGGCCTTGTCCCGGCACCTGCTGGCTGTGTGACCTTGGGGACATTTCCGAACCTCTGTGGCCCCATGGCTGTGGGTGGCTCTTCCCTTGACGTCCCAGGGCAGGGCAGTTGCGGGGCTCTAAGCAGGTTGACGTGGGGGTGTGCCTGGCACGCTGCTGCTCTGAATGACGACCTGGGAACTGAGGGAGCGCCCGGCACTGACAGGGCTTTGGGGGGTGGCTGGGAGGTTGCGGGGTGCACAGGACAGTCTGAAGATGGGGGAGGGAAGTATGGGGACGAGGTAGGGGGCACCTGTCTCTCTCTGAAGCCCCTTGTGATGTAAAGGTCTGCACCAAACGCCCTCGCTTTGGGTTGAAAAGAATATTTCCCCCAGAAACTGACCTTGGGGCCCACGAGGGGCACCGGGGCCGCGCTGCAGGCTGGATCTTGGGGGGTGGGGGGCATGGGGGGGTGGGGGTCCACCCTGGACGTCAGGCGATTGCTGAAGACGTGCCCAGGGCAGCTGGGGCAGGGCTGTGGGCTTTCACGTGACTAGGGATCCCACGACCCCCTTTCCCCACCGTGTGTGCTCCTGGCGGTCTGCTCATCCATTAAACTCAGGGAGGAACCATCTAGAAGCTTGGAGGCTCCCTGTCAGTGCCGCCTGTTGCACTCAGCTTCACAGGTGCGCGTGTTTGGGGGGTGGGGGGAGATGGGGCGATGGCCCTGGACCCCTTCCGCTGTGCGCCTTGGGACTTACTTGCGTGGCCCGTGGGGGGCGGCGGAGGGGGACCCTCCCACGCCACGCTGCGCTGTCCCCACGGTACAGACATCCACGGACCAGCACCCCAAGCGCTGAGTGCGTGCCGCGCCCCGGGCAGCCACGGGGGACCGCGGGCACCCCCACAAGCGGCCGGGAGGCAGTGGCAGCCCCCCAACTGCCCGCCCCCGGGGAGCAGGGCCGCTGGCCCCAGAGGGAGAGCTGCTGTCTCCGGGGAATGATTTGGGGGGCCGTAAATCCTGGGTCGCGCAGCCGTCCCCCGCGCTCGCGCGACGCAGCAGCGCCCGGACTTGTCTGCAGGGGCAGCCTCGCACCGAGCAGGGGCTCCCCAGGCCTGTTGCTGCAGCGCCCGAGCCTTCGCTTTGCCCCTAAGGTGGAATCCTCCTCACGTTTCCTGCTCTGCTTTGACTTGTCTCACCTCACCTGGGACACGAGTAAAAATAGCCCCCGAGCCGGCCGCGGGGGAGCAGGGCAGGGGCGAGCGCTAGCGGGCGGGGCCGGGGAAAGCCCCCGCCCCCAGGCCGGCGGCTCCAGGGACCCGGGGGACAGAAGGGTCCCCGGCCCCCTACCCCCTACCCCTCCGGGCCGGCGGCTCTAGGGACCCAAGGGACAGAAGGGTCCCCAGCCCCCTACCCCCTACCCCCCAGGGCCGGCGGCTCTAGGGACCCAGGGGACAGAAGGGTCCCCAGCCCCCTACCCCCTACCCCCCCAGGGCCAGGGGCTCCAGGGATGGGGGGGGACAGAGGGTCCCTGGTCCCCTCCCACCTACCCCCTGGGGCCGGCGGCTCCAGGGACCCGGGGGACAGAAGGGTCCCCGGCCCCCTACCCCCTACACCCCAGGGCCGGTGGCTCCAGGGACCCGGGAGACAGAAGGGTCACCCACGCCAGACCCCTCTCCCCTCCAGGGCTGGGCAGCTCCAGGGACCCGGGGGACAGAAGGGTCCCTGCCCGGGAGGCCTGCCTGGAGCCCGTGCGTGGGCACGTGGGAGCCCACAGTCAGGCGTGGGCCAGGCGGCTTGGAAGCTGCTTTGGGGGAGACGTGCAGTGGGGGCGGGGCGGACGGGGTGGGGGCGTCTGGGTCCCTGCTCGGCACTCTCAGCCTGACGCGCATCTCCGGTGGCCGTGACAATGCTCGCCGCCGCCGCCACCACTGAGGGGCCAAGACTGCAGGGAGGGGACGTGTGACACAGTTGATTCCGGAGCCCCTGGGAAGCCCCGTTGCCATGCCAACCGTTGCTGTGCCACGCAGGAAACTGGGCCCTGAGAGGTGCCAAAGAGAAGAGCATCTGCCTCAAAGGAGGTGATTTGCATGTCATTTGCATACCCAGCCATTGCCCCTGCCTCTCCCCACACGCCCGCGGACACAGTGCGCGCATTGTCCCCGGGGCCCCACGCGGCCGCATGGAAGCGTCTCGGAATGGCCTGTGCGCGGCGCCCGCTGGGGGACGCTGGGCCCCAGGCAGGGACAGCAGGTGGCTCTGAGGGCCCAGACGCGACGCTGGGGTCCATGGGGGAGGGGAGGGCCCGGGGTGGGGGTGGGGGGCAGAGTCCTGCTCAGAGTCAGCCGGAATGTTCTGGGAGCTGAGCTGTGGAGACCGAGTCCTGCGTCACTGGGAACACCCCCCCTTTGCTGGCGTTATTAGGGACATCATGCATGTCACCTCACTCTCTCCCATGCGTGGGGTGTCCTGCTGTTCCACAGATGAAGAGGGGTCACCAGCTCCATGCCCAGTAGGAAGTCCGGCGGGAGGGGGTGGTGTGTGAGCGCCCCGCGAGAGGCGGGACTGGACAGGCGAGCTCAGCGTCAGGGGGTGCTCCAGCTGCGGAGGGAGGCGTGTGGGTCAGCGTGGTCAGCGCGGAGGGAGGCGTGTGGGTCAGCGTGGTCAGCGCGGAGGGAGGCGTGTGGGTCAGCGTGGTCAGCGCGGAGGGAGGCGTGTGGGTCAGCGTGGTCAGCGCGGAGGGAGGCGTGTGGGTCAGCCAGGGCCACGTAACACTTACACAACCCGCAGTCCCACAGGCTGCGGTCTGAGATCAGTGTCAGCAGGTCGGGTACTGGGTGGCCGCTGTCCTCCTCCTGTGTCCTCACCAAGCTGTCCCGCTGTGCGTGTCCGTGTCCCAGTCTCTTTGTATAAGGACCCCAGTCAGACTGGACTGCAGCCCCCCATCTGACCCTGTCCCCAAAGACAGTTACATCCTGAGGTCCTGGACGTTATGACATCAACACATTTGAATTGAGGGCACACGACTCACCCCAAACCAGTGGACATTGTCATGTGGGTGTCAGTGGGAACACTGCGGAGAGAAAGTAGTAGTCAGGGGGCGGGCAGGCGGGAGCCAGGCTGAGGGTCACGTCCATGACCGTGTGATGGGCGCAGGCCACTGTCCCCGAGGCAGGGAGCTTAGGGTGCAGAGGACAGTGGGAGCCACTGAGCCTGGCACCAGCAGGACTGGGTCGGGGGGGCAGCCTGGAGGGAGGACCGTCTCCCCCAGGAGCGGCGTAGGGCTGAGGGGTGCGGTCCGCCCTGTACGGGCCAGTTTTCTGGGGCCCAACGGACCTTCCAGTGTAGGGACCGTCACTTGAGCCAACAGCTGGTGTGGGTGACGTGCCGAGAAGTGTGCGCACGTGCCCGGGGGTGCCCGGGGAGCCATGTGATTTCCAAACGGTCACCAGAGTCCTCCACACCGCGCGGCTCCTCCTGCCTCTGCGCCCCTGCTCTCCGCTCACGCCGGCGTGTGAGCTTCCAAAGCCCAGACCCTCCGGGGACGGCAGGGGGACAGTTCGCTGTGCGCTCAGTGCCACTCCCGTGTCTCTGCACACCCCGATTCCTGGGGTCCTCGCGTCGGGCTATGGCAGCTCCTCGTACTGCTGACAGAACCGGGGCCCACAGGGGTTCGGTGTGTGGCCTCGGGGGGCGCACCGCTGGTCATGGAGGAGGTGAGCGTGGCTCTCGGGCTCCGGGGACCCTCCCGCTGTGCCCTGGCGTGGGGGCCCCTCCCCCCACAGAGGGGGACCGAGGAGGGTGCGCGTGGTCTGCCACCCCCAGGAGCGGCGGCTGCCAGGCAGAGCGCGGGAGTGAGGGGCCAGCAGGAGGAGAGGAGAGGCGCTGGCCGAGCAGGCGGGCAGGTGGGCCGGAGAGGCCAGCCCCAGGGCAGGACGGGACGGGGTGGGGCAAGGCAGGCGCACCCCGAGGAACTGCTAGGCGAGTTCCGTCAGCGTGGGACTCCACGGTGGATCTGCGGCACGAAGACATCTTTGCAAAACTCCTCCAACACTGGACGGAGTGTCACCCGGGCTCCGGGCTCCGTGTGAAGCCGTGATGGTCACCCTCCTGCGGTCACTGCACAGCTGTGTGTGCGGGCTGCACGCGTGTGGGTGCGCTCAGATGCGTGTAAGACGGAGCGTGTGCCCGTGCGGGTGTGCCTTCCCCGGGGGGCCTGCACCCAGCCTGGCACTGCACGCCCTCCTGTGTCCCCACCCCCAGAACTCCCCCTTGTCTGTGCGATCGCTGAGCCTCAGCTTTCCCGCCCATTTCGGGGGGCACGGGAAGGCCCCTGTTCTGATAGGAGGGAGGGGGCCTGAGGGTCAGTGGGCTTCTCCCCCCTGCCCGCCTGCCTTCCCTGGCCCTGTCCTGGGGTGCAGGTGTCACAAAGCTGCCATTGCCGCTCCGCTGGCCCAGAGGGCAGAGGGCACAGGGATCCTGTTACAGCCGGGCGGGTCCCCATCCCCGACGGAGGGAGTGGCATTAACTTTGGCCAGGGACAACAGCAGGTGCGGTGGCCCGCTGCCCGGGCTTCCCAGGAGTCACATGACGTCGCATGCTGCCTCCCCTGGCCCCGCCCGCCCTCTCTGCCTCGGTCTCCCCGTCTGTCTGAGGGTCTCCGCCTGCCTGCTCCAGGCCACAGGCCCCAAACAGCTCTTCCCGAAGTTCTTCCGCAGCAGCAAAGGCCCAAGAGGAAAAACTGGGGGGGCCTCCCACCTCCCAGCACCCCTGCTCGCTATGGAGATGGGGCGCTGAGGCCTGCTGGGGGGCGCACTGCCCTTCCGGGAACCTCAGGGAGGCTGTGCAGGACTGGGACTTGGAGTCTGGCCTTGGAGCTGGGCGGGGCGTCCGGGCACGGGTGAACGCGGTGAGGGGGCGGTGGTCAGGGCCATGGCCACGAGGGACAGGGGCCTGGGAGGCCGGTGCTCTGGTCAGGTGACCAGGAGCTCAGGAGGAGGATGGTGGCCAACACCACCCCAGGCTCCCAGGTGCCATCCAAGGCCGAGTTGCCAGCCCGTGTCAGGTGTGCCTGAGGCTCCGCCCCTCCCATGTCAGGTGTGCCTGAGGCTCCGCCCCACCTGTTTCAGGTGTGCCTGAGGCTCCATTCAGCCTATGTCAGGTGTGCCCGAGGCTCCGCCCCCCTCCCATGTCAGGTGTGCCTGAGCCTCCATTCAGCCTATGTCAGGTGTGCCCGAGGCTCCGCCCCCTCCCATGTCAGGTGTGCCCAAGGCTCCGCCCCCTCCCATGTCACGTGTGCCTGAGGCTCCGCCCCTCCCGTGTCAGATGTGCCCAAGGCTCCGCCCCTCTCATGTCAGGTGTGCCTGAGGCTCCATTCAGCCTGTGTAAGGTGTGCCTGAGGCTCTGCCCTACCTGTGTCAGGTGTGCCTGAGGCTCCACCCGGCCCATATGCCCCGCCCCCCTGTCCCCAGCCTCCACACGTGCTGCTCTGGGGTCTGCAGAGCCAACTTCATGCACCTGCCCGCTCTCACTGCCCACCTGGCCCCGGCCCCCACCTAACTCGTCCTCAGAACTGCCCGGTGTGGCCGGCCTCAGAGCCTTTGCACCTGCCGCTGGGGCTCCTCCCAGCCCTCGTCCCCCAGGGACCCTCGGGCCTGCTCCTGCCTGTCCCACGGACCCCCACTCAGACGGCCCAGCTGCAGCAGCCCCAGGGCCGCGCTCCGGCCGTCGCCCCGCTGCCCTTTTCCGCAGGTGCACGTGCTCCCTGACACACGCCGGTGGCGGGCCGTCTCCCTGCCGTGTCCCCGTGATGCGCTTCACGAAGGGAGGCCCGTCACCCCCATTTTTGGGGCACCGAGGAGAGTTCTGCTACGTTCGCACCTACCAGGGGGGCCATGTCGCAGAAATCCATCTGACCCCAACACAGATCGAGGACACATAGGGAACCCCGCTTCCAAGTGGGGAAACTGAGGCTCCGAGACCCAACCCACACCCAGGTGGCCCCCAGCCCCTGACGGAGGGGTGCTCGGGGCTCCCCTACTTCCAGCCCAAACGGCCCGCGTGCTGGCTCTCCCCCGTTTCTGCCCGTGGGCCGCTGCGGGGAGACGGCTGTGACCCAGCAGAAAAACGCGGGTGCTCCTTTAGGAGACACGGGGACAGGAGGGACCTGGTGTGTGGGCAGGGGCTGTGGCGGGTGCAGGAGTGCACAGGGGCCATGGGACTGCCAAGGGGACCTTGTGGCTGAGACACACACACACGAACAGGTGCACAGGGAACGCCCCTGGGGACCCAGAGGCCTTTTCTCGGGGGGCCCATCACCCCGGGTGGGGTTCTGGGCTGCTGCGTGACGCTGTGTGGGGCCCTGCTGTCTCTCGGCCTCTGGGTCCCCTCGGAAACTCCAGGACGGAGGCTCGAAGCCCACTCCGAGCCCTTGGCCCTCAGCCTGGCTGGGCAGCGGTCAGGGATTCCGGATTCGGGGTTCAGTGGTTGGGGTTCAGATCCAGGCTGTGCTTTCTCAGAGGTCTGGGCTCCGGGTCAGGTAGGACTCAGCCTGCCCCAGCGTGCCCACCTGAAGCACAGGCTGGCGGTGACGGTGACGATGGTGACAATGCGCTGGGGGGCCGCCGTGCAGATGGAGCGAGTGCTTAGAGCCATGCCCGGCCCGGAGGAGGTGCCGCGGCGCTGTGTTCGCCCTTGTCTTCGGGAGTGAACTTGAGCCAGGAGGCTCCAAGCCAGAGAGAGAGAAGGCCGCTGGGACGGGGCTTTCACCCCAGTGCTGTCTCCAGCAGCTCCTGACCGCCGGCCCAACGCCCTGCCCACCGGGGCCGGGGTGGGGGTCGGGGGCTGGCAGGGCGGCAAGGACCAGGGGTCCCCGGGGGGGAAACAGAGGGAGAGTCTGCCCTGGTCGGGCACCACCGGGGACAGACAGGACATTGTGCCCTGACAGGAGCCCCGCTGGCCAAGGGGGGCCACGCCCGGGCACCTGCAGAGAGCCGGCTGGGGGCGCGTGGGCCCGGTGCCCGTGGCCGTGGCCGGAGCTGCAGCGGACGCAAGCCCCCGCCCCCGCAGGCAGACCCTGCCCCCGCGCACCGCCTTTGGGACGTTTGCCTCCTGAGCGAGCATTCCTCTCATTTATTTCACGCTTGTCTTCATTTTAAATTTACTTTTTCATTTAATTTTCTTTTTTTTTTTTGGATCTCGGTGATGCTCCCACGGTTCAAAAATCAAAACGTTTGGGCAGAGTCCGGCGTTTGGCGCTGGTCCCTGCCGCCCGGCCGCCCCCCGCGGGCCAGGGTCATTTTTCTCCGAGCGCCGACGTGCTGTGTTTGAGGCATTGTCCTCACTGGGAAGCCCACCCGGGCGTGCACCGCACACCGTCCGAGAGCACGCTCCCCCCACCAGTATTAGCTTTTAAATCCACTTTGGAGCTTGGGGGAATTTAAGTGACCAAGATGCCCCGCCACTTCCTGTCGGCCGAAGGTGGCCGTGACGGTGCGCACACGGCCACAGGCCAAGGCCAGTCGGTCCCCGGGTGCTGCTGTTGGAGGGGACCTGTGCTCGCGGTCTGCCTTCTCGCTCCCCCAGGGGCGAGCACAGGTGAGAGGGCAGGGGGACACCCGGGACCAGGCTGATGTGTTTGTTGTTGTTGTTTTCTGGGAGGTCCCCAAAGAGGGACTCTGAAAGCTTTGCACTGGACATGCCTTTCCCACCTTGGCACTGGGCGCGTCTGACGCAGCACTGCCATCTCTCGTCCGACAACCGAGGGATCTTGGAGAGGGGGAAACTGAGGCCCAACAAGGACGAAGGACTTCACACACGATGCAGCTGGTTGGTGGCCGAGCCTGGAAGACACCGCGGAGCCCCAGGACCCTGCGCACGCCCCGGGGGCAGGTTGCATGGGTCAGTCTGGGCACCAAAGGGTCCGTGTGCCCCCCTCCCCCACCTCCTGCTTCCCTTCACCGAGCTACGCCGCTGGGTCCCCTGGTCCCTGGCGAGCCGTCGCCGGGTCTGCGCCTCCAGTCCCTCAAAGTCGTTTCATTTCAGATGCGGCACGTTTACACGTTCCACGAAGCATCACACGTTAGCGTGCACGCGTACGAGGAACTCACACACGCCACGGGTCTATCAGAGGGCGGGCAGAGGACCTGGACACTCACTCCTCCGAAGAGGCCAGACAGATGGCCAACAGACACGTGAAAAGGTGCTCCAGGTCACCCGTCACCAGAGGAATGCAAATACAAACCACAGTGACACGTCCCCTCACACCCCTCAGAACGGCCATCGTCAAACCACAAGGGCTGGCACGGATGTGGGGGACAGGCAGCCCTCGTGCCCTGCTGGGGGGACTGCAGACGGCGTGGCCGCCCTGGGGAACAGCACAGAGGGTCCTCAGAACGTTAAAACTGGACCTACCTGATGACCCAGCCATCCCAGCCCCTATTCCTGCAAAGAAATCGGGAGCATTGGTTTGAAATGACGTGTGTACCCCTGTGGTCACCGCAGCCCTTTGAAGGTGACCGACATCGGAACACGTAAGAGCAAATGCACCATGTTTGATACATAAACTTCGTCTTGGGGAGGGGGTTCCCCGGTCCTTCCATGATGATTACATATGACGACACATGGTGCCGTGTGTTCTGTTCTACTCAAGGATGTTCTGACCTCCTGCAGGCAGGTTCAAGGCCACGTTCGGTGGGAATGGGGGGAGCGACTGGGGGGGCTTCCAAGGCGACCCTGCCCCGTCCCCCACCGTCAGGCCCATGGTGACTGCAGGCCTCCAGGGGGCCAGCTGCTCACCTGCACAGGTACAATGCCTGCCCGAGGGCCGGGGGACGGGGCAGGACAGAGCCTCACGCTCCCAGCCAGCCGCGCGAGGCCCAGTAACGGCCTGCGCTGTCCGAGCCACACGCCTCCTGGCTGAAAAGCACCGTGGGCCCTGACCACACGCTCAGAACTGCAGCGCACCCCGCAGGAGGGCCGCCTGCCGGACCCCTCGCCCAGAGCCGCCCGTCACCAGACCCCACAGGTGGTGTTCTACCCCAAAGGGGTGCGGAGGGGGCTTGGCCACAGGAACCTCGAGGACATCCCAGACGTCACGGATGCAGAGTTTTGAAAAAGGCACAACAAAACCATTTGTGCGTCTGAAAAATGGACACTGGTTCTTCACTGTTTTCTAACTCAAAATGCATTCAATTATTTCTGTCACTTCAAGAGCTTTTTCTTAAATTGTTAAATGCACTGGGGTGACACTGGTTAGTAAGAGCCACACAGGTCCCAGGCGTACAATCCTGCAGCACATCGCCTGTGTGGTGTGTTACGTGCTCACCACCCAGAGTCAGCTCTCTGGCCATCACCGTGCATTTGTGTCCCTGTCCCCTGTCCCCCTCAGGGAACCATGACACTCCTGACTGTGTGCCTGAGTTTCGTGTCTTCGTGACTTTCAGTTTTCTGGCCCTTGGCTTGTCCTGTAGAAGACATCGCGCCGAGTGACATGAGTCAGACTGAGAAAGGCCAACGCCACACGATCACACTTACATGTGGGACCTGAGGACAGAATACACGAACCATCAAAATAGAAAAACCCAAACATTCCATTCAAAAGTAGCCTTTTCGTGTGAACGAATGTCGTCACATCAGGATCCCAGCAAGACCCGCCGATGGCATTTGGTTCACGGGTCCCTTAAGGGTCATTTAATCTATGACGTTCCCCCCTTTTATTTTAATGCCATTGGTTTCTTGAAGAAACCAGGTCCTGCAGCCCAATGAATGGATGCATGGACGGATGGACACATGGACAGATGGGCGGATGGACGGATGGATGCATGGATGGATGGATGCATGGACGGATGGGCGGATGGACGGATGGATGCATGGACAGATGGACGAATGGACGGATAGATGCATGGATGGATGGATGGATGCATGGACGGATGGACGGATGGACGCATGGACGGATGGGCACATGGGCAGATGGATGCATGGACGGATGGATGCATGGACGGATG
>PVJL010018922.1:0-14939 GCA_004026885.1 Lyroderma lyra | reverse complement strand
GTGACACTATGACACTGTGTACCTGTATGCACCACACCCCTGTGACACTATGACACTGTGTACCTGTATGCACCACACCCCTGTGACACTATGACACTGTGTACCTGTATGCACCACACCCCTGTGACACTATGACACTGTGTACCTGTATGCACCACACCCCCTGTGACACTGAACATGTATGAACCTCAGGTGCACAAGGTGCAGGGTTTACAGACCACGTGTCTGTGTTCTTCTCAAATTCACAGGGTGAAACCCCAGCTCCCATGGAGCCGTGTCAGGAGTGGAGCCTTTGGGAGGCGATGAGGTCATGAGGACGGAGCCTCCGTGATGGCATTAGTGTCTGCAGAAGAGGAAGAGGGCCAGCCGTCTGTCCCCACCGTGTGAGGACACAAAGAGGAGAGGGCTCTGCCCCCAGCCTGGGAGCACTCCCGAGAGCGCCTCCGTCTAAGCCCCACCCCACCGGAGGGAGTCTGTCCTGCCAGGGTCTCCGGGTTGCAGACGAGGAGAGAGGAGACCAAGGGCACAGGGACGCAGACGTGCCCACCTCCCGGTCCCCTGGAGCAGGCGTCGTCACCGCCCTGCGCCCGAAGGAGCCCTCGTTCCTCGTCGCTCCCGTGTGAGGTTTTACGGCCCCTGAGACCCCGTGCGTCCGCTCACACGCTGCGTGCGCGTCTGTGCCGGACACATAAAGGTGCGAGACTCTTCACCCACACAGCACCGATGCTGCCCCACAGAGAACGTGTGCTCTCCAGCTGACCGGGGCGTCTGAGCCCTGCTGACCAGGAACAGGGCACAGCCAGCAGTCGGCCATTTCTCTCCCCTCCATCGGTTCAGTGCGTCCTGCAGGATTTACTGAGCCCAACGGAACCAGACACAGAGGTGCTGTGTGACCCCATTTACATGAGGTTCAACCAACAAAAGACAAACAAGTGAGTGTTGCCGAGAGATGTGTGGCCTCTGGGGGAGGGGGGCTGACCGCTCAGGTGCACGGGAACCTCCCCCCACGGCGGGGTTTATCTTCATCCGAGTGATGGTCACCCGTTTGCGCGCCTTTGCCCAAACTCACCATACTGTACCCTGAAGAAATCTTCACTTACTGGATGTGAATTCTATGCGAACACAGTTTTAAAGGAAGCTTTTAGGAAAGTGTTTGCTAGTGGGGACCAGCTGGGTGATGGACAGTGGTCCCTGGACACCAAATCCAACCACATGCTCCGTGTCATCACGCAGGGTCACTGACCTCACCGCCCCTTCCTCTGACTTCCCCACTGTCACCCCACGCACCGCTCTGAGGGTCCCACCGAGAGGAAAAGGTCCGGTAAACACCTTAAAAACCCAGTGGGTTCTAAGACCTTCTGTCTGAGGACTGGCTCCACAGTCAGGTGCCCTGAGGCTCACACGGGCGGGGGCCGCTGGGAAACAGGCCCCTCAGGGCGAGGCGAGGGCCAGCCCTCCCGACTCGGAAAGCGCTGGCCGCTCGGGCAGTGGCCCAGGTGCTGCCTGGGATGCTGCTCGCACTTGGCACAGGGCCGTTACTCACGGCGCCGCCCTTCTGCTCCCTACATGCCCGTGGCGTCCCCCAGCCGGATCAGAAGTGGCCGCGGGGGGACAGGTCTCTCACCGCCCTCCCTGGGATCGCACAACTGTGACACCACGCTTTCGGAAGCAGATGTTGGCAGGCGTGTAAGAGGCTGCCCGAGGGACGCCAGCGAGATGCCAACGGTGAGGACGTCTAAGACAGTAAAGACGGGGGCACAAGAGGAAAAGTATTTAGATCTGGCCTTCTAGAAAATTCAGGACACATGGCCCATGCAATCAGGAAGCAGCCCTGGTCTCTCTCCCAGTGCACCAAACTAGGAGAAAGAACCTCGACAGAATTTGCTCTTGAAGAAAATAGAAATGGGACCAAGTAAATAAACGAGTGTTTAAAGAGCGGTGCGTCCCAAGAGCTGGGCAGAGAGCGCACTAGTAGAGCTGAGAGCTCGCGTCTGCCGGGAGCCCCCGTGCGCAGGCTTGCGGCTGAGCGGGGGTCGTGTTCTCTGGCTCAGTCGTCACGAGGGCGGGCGCAGACGGCCTCGCCAGGCTAAGGTTACGGAGTCCAAGGGCTGCTAGTCGCCCACCCTGGGATCTGACGTGACATAAGGAGCTGGTCTTAGACCCTCCACCTCCGTGCTCCACGCTACCCTGCTCCTCCTACGTGGCCGTGACCTTGAGTCCCCTGCAGGTGGGGGCCGTGCCTCTCAGAGCTCAGAGGGACAGGCCCGGCTGGTGTGTGAAGGGGGCAGAGCGGGGTCTCCCAAACCACAGCGCGTGCTGCTCCTGAGGGCCTGCCGAAGGGGGGCGGGGGCAGGGGGTACATGTCAGCGGCCACTGGGGCGCGGGCCCAGCCCTCCTCGGGTCGACGTGGTCAAGGGCGGCAGCAGCACATGGGCCGTGGGAGCCCACAGAGCAGGGCCTGGGTGGGGGCGGCCTCACGGTGGCCGCCTTCGGGCTGGATGACTGACCATCTGACATACACGGTGTCGGCAGGTGCGCACCTGTTCTGACCTTACCTGGACGGTGTGGACCGTGTAGATTTTCTTCAGATTTGAGGCGCACTCGGCTGCCGTGGTCCCCGGGAGGGATCTAAGCAAACACAAGCAAAGAGCAGAAACGGCAGGATAAGCGGTCAGTGTCCGTGCGCTAGCCCACAGTACAGTCTGCAGGTCATCGTGCAAATCAGGTCTGAAACCACAGAACTGGACAGGTCAGAGACCCCGCCAGAATGAAAACTACTTTGTGAAGTCATGGGGCTGCTTCTCCTAAAACTAAGCTTATTTAATCTGTGGAAATTCAGTAGGAAAAAGTGGAAATGTAACTAAGAAAGGTCTGAGAAACCCCCCAATCGCCTTTTCAACAATTCGGAAGTAAGCATGTGGCAGCCAGCCGCGTGCCCAGGACTGCGCAGAGACACCGTGCAGATGACAGAGAACACGCAGGGTCCTGAGCGGCTCCACGTCTCCAGGAGCAAATATTCACGAGCCCCCGAGCAGGACACAGCTTCCGCCAAGGTCGGGGAAACACCATCACTGAGGGTCACCCCGCGTTTCCCCGGAAACCACTCGCCTTTGCAAACAGCTTCGGGCAGGCCCCTGGCCGAGCCCACCGGCTCTGCTGTGCCCGCGGTCAGGGTGCGCCCGTCTCCAGTGAGCCACGGGCTCCACTAGGTGGCATCACAGCCCAGGCCTGCACTCCAGACGGGCAGCTGCAGGGCGGCTCTCCTCGGCACCGCCTCCTGGGCGGGGGACGCTGGGCGGGGGACGCGACGTGGCCCTAGCACCCTCAGAAGCGAGGACTCCTGGTTCCTGACACCCCCTCTTCCTCCCTGTACTGAAGCAGCCGTTCTTGCTCAGAAAGGTCCAGCTACCTCCGGCTAAGAGAACGCACGACAGAATCAGGTCTTAGGGACAAGTGACAGGCGTGCTAAGAGGGGCACGCACAGCTCGTGGCCGACCCCCCGGCGTCAGGCATCTACATGGGACGTGCTTTCCCAGCCACCGGCCCTCAGGGACACCGTCCCCAGGGAACCCAAGATGCTGAGCTTTCCAGACAGTTTGGTAAAGCAGTGCACGCCGGAGACGCACACGAAACTCACAGATCAAGGGCGGGGGGCGGGGACAGGGCGAAGGGCTGTGCCCAGGTGTGGGGTGGGGTGCGGAGCATGAGGCGCACGTGTCATCTACAGGTGACATTCCTGGAACTACAGACCATTCCTATGGTCCCTGGGTGCCGAACCTGATTGTTACAAATATGGTTCAGAAATCAGCCCCTCACCTGAGGTCACCACGGAAGCGCAATTACAGACCAGATGCAGGTACACGAGGGTGAGCAGGTCAAGTCCAACAAATACACCTCCCCAAAGCACTGGGTGTGAACTCACTTCTAGTTCTTCAGACAGGAAATTCACCGTAACCATCACAACTGCACTTGGTTCCAGACGTACAGCCGAAAAGCACTACGCCAAAGAGCAAGGCGAAGAATGGGGAACACTGCGGTGACAGTGCCCAGGCCTGCGACACGCCCGACAGTCTGTCCAGCTGCCTGGGCTCAGGGTTGCTAAGCACTGACTTGGATAAATACTGATTTGCTGTTTAATGCAGACTTTTATGCTGGGTTTTTTGGGGGGGCTTAAATTATTAAAAGCTTAGGGGGAGAATTATTTTTTAAAAACTTGAACTTGTTCTAAAGAGATTTTCATATAAAAATCTATTGCTTTTATATGAAAATCCACTGGCATTGATTCCAGCCTTGATTCTCCTCCCTTCCTTCGCTGGAACGCCCAGCACATTCCCCAGAGCACATGGGGCATGTGACCCGGGCCCCCTCCCCACCGGGCGGTGGGGGGTGCTAAAGGGCAAAAGCAGTAAATGTACTTCGTTTTTTTTCACTTTGAAACTGTGTATTTCGAAATTTTATTAAAGTTACACTTCAATTTATGATGGTTTGGAATAGAAGTACTTTGAGTGCTCACCTCACGTAGAATCAGGCCGCGGAAGCAAACACAGCGTGAGGCCAGCGACACAGAGACCCGGCAGAGACTCGCTGCTGCAGCTTTGCTTCACAGGCCTCCCCCCAAATGCCTCTGGTCCCTCACTCACATCTAGTGTAGGAGACAGTTACACAGAGCCATTCAGGTCCCCTCAGGTTCACTGTTTTAAAGCTTTTTCTTTCAAAATTTTTTGAAGAAATCTGGTTTCCAGAGTCCCACAAGGGGCCTTCTAGAATGAGGCCAGGACAGCACAGAGCATGCCAGTGTCACAGAAAAGTGTCAGTGGCTAGAATGTGTGGACAGAGTTCTCACCAGTGTGCTGAGCATTCCATCTTCCTCACACACTGAATCCCGGCAAATCTCCTGACACTTCCGTCACTACTTCTCACTGTCACACAGGTGCCTGAGCCAGGCGGGGAGGTTCATTAGCATTCCCAAGGCCATCACCATCACCACCATCACCAGCATCATCATCATCATCACCATCACCACCATCACCACCACCATCACCACCATCACCATCACCACCATCACCACCATCACCACCATCACCACCACCATCACCACCATCACCACCATCACCAGCATCATCACCATCACCAGCATCATCACCATCACCATCACCACTATCACCACCATCGCCATCATCATCATCATCACCACCATCACCACCATCACCAGCATCACCATCATCATCATCACCACCATCACCACCATCACCAGCATCACCATCATCATCATCACCACCATCACCACCATCACCAGTATCACCATCATCATCAAGGGCAGAAGAACAAGAACAGGTGAGAAAGCCATCAGAACTAAGAGACACCAAGCACATTTTCTAATACGTGGGGCAGAGAGTGAAAATCGCAGGAAGGCTGTGAGAGTTACACACAGAGCTGAGGAACTGCTCTATCCACCCCCAGAAAAGCAAGGCCATCAAATGCCGGTCTCTCTGGGCTTAAGGTCATAGCGACAGTGAGGCTGCCTCTACTTAGACGTGGCTAATTGACAAGCTGTCATGGTTAAGGCAGCTGTGCCAAGAGGGTGACTAGTGCAAGATGCCAGGGGGCACTTCGCATTCGTTACTTAAGGACAAAACTCTCAACTCCAGCTTCATGTCACCCCTGTGTCCCTTTAACTCAATAACAGGGTCATAGGAAATGCAGCTTAAGATTCTTACGTAAAACTAGTTAAAACTCCTTCTCAGTTGTGGAGTTGGTTCCAATAAGGTGGACCCAACTGTTCTACTTGAATGGTTTCAAGGCACCTAAGCACCATTTACATGCAAAAACATAGCGTGCTAATTATCAATCATCATTACCTGCTCATTCAAGCAGGTTCCTGAGAATCTCCACAAGACAGAACTCTGGGCTCCATTTATGTCTGAAATACTCCCCCCTCTTATTCATGAAACACTTACTGATCCTCCAGTAGCTCAAAAAACAACACGTCACGCGTTACACACATTCATTATCTCTGTTCATCCTCACCGAGACACCAATCAAAACACCAGGAGGTGATAATGGTCACGGCACTAATCTGCAGGTGAGCAAACTGAGTCTGGGGGCGGTGACCAGGGCGGTGACCTGCCTGCAGACACAGCTGGCTCATGAAGGAGTTGGGACTTGAATCGAGGGTCACCTGGCAACGCTGCTCCTAGTCACGAGGCTGCACCCAGAGTCTGCCCGGTGTCGTCAACACAACTGTCAACCACACACAATCCCAACTCCCCAACAGCTTGCAGTGCTCAGTCAAACTTGCAGCACCCCAAACGTGCCTTCACCATTACACCCACCCCTAAAGACGTGGCTGCCGCAGGCTGAACTCACAAAAGAGTCCACTGGGACTCTGTAACCACCCGAGGACACTCCCTCAACCATCACCCGGCCAGCTCTGGGCAGCCCCAGCACCACTCACCAGCAACCTGGACATGTGCAAATGCTTCTCACAAAGGAAAGAAGCTGGAAGGTTTCCCCGAACCTGCGTCCATGCCACTACAAGAGTGGCCCCTCAGCTGACAGCTTCACCTGGGAGCTTCTGACAGTCTCGAGCCCCACCTGACACCTGCCAAGTCCCAGGTCTGCACATGCATTGAAGTTGCAGGTGTGCTGGCCCTGTCATCTAAATCAAGTCCCCATAAGAAGTGCTAACTCAAGAAGCAAACACTAATAAACTACAGACAGAAAAACATAACGATCACTAAATTAACACACGAATATTTTCATCTCTTAAAGACATTATCAAGACACAGTTACAAAATGTGCAGGACACCTGTAAAGGCACTGAAGCACAGGTTTGGGCAGGGATTGCTGCTTTCTCTGCGAATTTTGAAGCAGGAAGTCTTTGGCTTAATTGTCTCTGACGACACTGGCCTTGGATTCCTTTATGAAATTAAGCGGTTATCTCTCAGGTCCTGTCCAGCTCCTGTACGTCAGGATATGAAAGAGGGGAGAACTTGTTTGTATGCACAGGGACCCCATTGCTCAGCGGGGTCAGGGACCCCAGGGGTCGCAGACTGTAACCCAGTCCTGTCTCCGTTCTGTAATCAGCTCCGGGACGTCACAAGTGACTTCTCTGGCCTCAGGGTTTCCATTTGTAAATGTTGAGGATGTGTCCTGTACATCCAATATTGCAGGAATTTTGTGGGTAATGATGCACAGTACCCAGTCCAGTGCCGGGCACAAGGACGTGAGCACACGGATGAGCTGTCCCAGGCACTGTGGATGGGGGTGCATGGGTGGGGCAGGGGGACTGTAACGTGGCAGCATCCAGTATCACTGTCACACAGAACACTGAGTCGGCGCTAATGTGTTGCCGTTTTACATCCAGTGCTCTCACTGAGTCCTCAGAACTGCCCTAGGAGACACCTCTGCGACCATCTCCCTTTTACAAACAAGGAAAGGGAGGCTAAGGGAGGCCAGACCACCTGCCCATCATCACACAGCAGGCTGGACGGCAGGGCGGGCCAGGAGACAGGTGCCAAAGGGGTTTTAAGTAGCAGGAGCCCTTCAGAGGCTGTGGAGCTCAAAAGTGTCGTCTGGGGCTTCAGACATCAGCTGTGCGGGGGTGAAGGTCATCTTGGAGGGCTGTCCTGAGAGCCTTAGCACCCGCTCTGGCATCTGGTTCCTCTCGGAAAAAAAAACCACAAATGACCTCAAGAAGTCAGCGTTCCCCCGACTCCACGCGGAAGTGGGCACCCTACAGGACGTAACGGACTCGCGAAGGCGTGGACGACGTCCAACAGAAGCGGGGGGACTACTGATCAGGTAAAAGGACTTCATGTGCAAAGCTGAAAGGAATCACCATTTGTACAGTAGTGGACTCATCTCCATTAAAGATCTGGACACTGTGACAACAACACATTTCACTTTACCCCTGACGTTTGGAGAATGAAAATGTCCAGATACACAGTAGGAAAGTGTAGTCTGTCTCACTGGCGTCACCGTGTTCTCACCTGGAAAGACACCAGGTGACAACAGCAGTTACTGATCACCTTTGAAAACACGGTCACGCATGACCTCATTCCGACCTTGGCCAAGACCACTCTTGTTACAACAGCAAAATGCTCTCCGCATTCCAGAACCAAAGTGCAAATGTTTTGGAAAATGTATCTGCCCGCCCCCGCCCCCCACCACCTATGGGTCCCTGGAAGACAGAGCTGGAGTGTCAGACCTCACGGATGAGTGTCCCCTCCAAACAGGAAGGGAGGAATGAGCTTGGCGTCCTAACAAAGATGCAAACGTGAACGCCACTTTTTACAAAGTCTTGCAGGCATTTCGTACAGGGCCTTGTGGGACCAGATTGGTGTCATTTAAGTCAGTTTCACAGAAAACGGTTACATTTCCTTCTAACACCTAACCGCAGTAGCTACAGAGTCGCCAACACTTCCCTAAGCTCTGGGGGCAACCCCGAGGTGTGCTGCGGGGCACCCACTGTGTGACAGACACTACCGGGCTGTACAGTCACCAATTAATTTATCGTTTGTCAAAAATGTCTTGTGCCCCTGCGCTGTGCGAGCCCCAGTGCTAGGTGCTGGGGCACATTAACGGCAAACGGCAAAAACAAAGTCCCCGTTCTTGGGCCCTGAACAGAGAGCAGGTGTGGGGGGACTGAGACGGTGACAGCACACAGGTGCGGGGTACGGACCAGGAGGAAGGGGGCCGGCGCGACGGTGAGGAACGCCGGGCGTGGGGGTGCGCCAGTCGGGCAGGCGTTTTGGGGGGACGGCACCTGAGCTGTCCCACGTCACTGACGGGGCAGGCGCCGCTCACCAGGGACTCGGCCGCGCCGGGCAGGCGAGTGTAGGCGCCACGGAAGTGCGGGGCGAGGATTCTAAGGGGTGTCGCAGGCGGCCCCGTGCTGGGCGAGGGTGGCGACACCCCCGGCCACGATGACACGTCGCCGCACACGTCTCGTCGGCGCTGTCACAGCGAAGGTCGTGTCCCGAGCTCGCGGCGCGCGAGCAAGACAGCGCCGCCGCCGCCCCTCACCCGCGGCCGGCCCACGGCCTCCCAGCGCCCGCCCGCGCGCTCCATGCGCAAGGCAATGGAGGGGGACAGCGCTGTCCAAACTTTCGGGGCCGCGCCCGTCCCCTCCCGCGGCGAGGCGAGGCCGCCAACCAGCCGCTCGCCCCGGCCCGGACCTCGGCTTCCGACCCGGCTCCGTGAGAGCCCCCGGCGGCGGGCCGGGCCCGGGCGCCCGAGACAAAGCGACGGCGCAGGCCCGGCGGGTGCACGGCGGCCCCTCACCTGTCCAGCCAGAAGGTCCAGGGCGAGTGCAGCGGGACCGCGCCCGGCTCGGGCCGCAGCGCCGGCAGCTGCCGTAGGTCGAGCGGCGACGCGGGGGCAGCAGCGGCAGCGGCGCGGGGCCTCGGTGGCTCCTGGGCCCCGGCGGGGGGCGCGGCGGCCGGGGGCATCGCCATTTTCTCCGCCCCGCCTGCCCGGTCGGCGGACGCGCGGACCGCGGGGCAGCGACGGCTGAGTCACCCGGCCCCGCCCCCTGCGCCCGGCCCCGCCTCACTCCGCGCGCCCCGCCCCCTCAGCTCAGCTCAGCCCGCGCGCCCCGCCCCCTGAGCCCGGCCCCGCCCACACCCACGACCCCGCCCTCGAGCCCCGCCCCCTGAGCCCCGGCCCCACCCCGCGCGAATCGCCGCCTCAGCCCGGCTAAGCCCACACTCCCCGCCCCCTGAACCCCGGTCCTGCCCGAGAGCCACGCCCCTCAGTCACGCCCCTCAGCCACGCCCCACGCCCGCCACGCCCCGTTCACCGCCCGCTCTGCCCTGGGGCCGCGCTGCGTGAAGCAAGTCCCGGCAGGAGCCGCCAAACAAAACCAGGCCGGCCAGGCGGAGGTAGGAGGCCGATTGGGCACAGGCAGGGAGGGAGGCAGAGCAGCAGTTGGGGACATCTTCGCAGGCTCTGGGGTCAGGGGGACAGAGGACTGGCTGGTGGCTGATATTTGCAGCAGGTAGACAGGAGGTGGGCGAGTTATTTAAACTGGCTACAATGAGAGGGAGGAATGGCCGATGGACCAGTGGACTGAGCCTGAGGTTCACAGGGCGGGAGGGAGGGAGAGAGGGATGGGCAGGACGGTTGGCAGATGATTGGAGCAGGAATGCAGCGACAAAGGGGCAGGTGCACGCATAGCTGGGTGTGACACATGGATGCAGGGGGACCCTCTGGCCGAATGGATAAAGAGACCGGAATGGCCAGGAGGGTGGACAGAAGCAGGAACCGCTGACTCGACTGGCATGATCAGCCTTGTGTTCCTTATGGTGATAGCATGTTAACAATCTCAGCTGATTTGAAGGGGCTGGATTCCTCATCCCACCCTCTCTGAGGCCACCATGTCCACAGTGAGGGGCCTAAGCCTGACCCAAAGTGTGGCCACCTTCAAAGACAGGGTCCCAAAGTCATGGACAGTTCTCCCGACAAGGCCGGCTCCAACACTGCGGCCGCCCCCTTCCTTCCAACCCCGAATACGGAGAACGACCCTCTGGCCATGAGATTCCTCAAGGACCACCAGCACAGCCTCCTACCAGGTCCCTGTCACTCTCCCAAAAGAAAAGGACAGGCATGAGGGCCTGTGAGCACACACGTCACAACCAGCACGAGGGATGACCACAGTCCCTCTCTGGCCTTTGCTGGCTGTACACGTGCAGGCCCATCTCGTCAGATTCCCCATGCCTTCCGCTCATAGCAAGAGCATCTGCTGAGATGGACTAGAACAGCAGCTGCAAACCCGGACGGGGTCAGGGTCTTCACAGGCATCATAAACACCTCCTAGTCCCAGGGCACCTGCCTGCCCCGAATGGTGTTCAAGTCCACACCAAATGACAATGAAAACAAGAGCCCTGCTTTCGACCCTGCTTCAGACGTGGTTTCTGTATAACATGTGACGCTGGGGGCACTGACGTGGTTATAAAGTCCTTCCAATTCTGAGGTGCTGGAGGTCCTTTTGGCTAGATGCATTTTTTAAATTTTACTTTTTTCCCAAGAAAATACATGTATGGCATTGTGAGGCTGTTCTGATCACTTTAGGCTTATTATTGCATTTAATCCTCACAACAATCCACTATTACTGGCCCATTTTGTGGTTGAGAAATGGAGAAGTTAACCTCTGGATCACATAGCTAGTAAGTGGCAGAGCCAGGATTTGAACACATGTATTCAGAGTGCACGGTCTCAGCTTTTAACTGCCAGGCCCTATGGCCTCTCTAACTAAAGAACTAACAGGTGCACCTGGTGAAAATATGGCAGGAATACGACGCCTTCCTCCATCCCAAGGCCAAGGCCATCACTCTGCCGGCCCAGAGGAAACTCCTCTTGATAGTTTCCTTCCAGAAAAATGCAAGAATGTGCATGAAAGCATGTATCTAAACATATACATTATATGCCTCTCTCTATGTTTTATAACAGAAATAAAAGCATTTTATGCCATTGCTGACCTCCCTTACTTAACAATAATATATATTTGAAGATTTTTTCTGTATCAAAACATGCAGATCTACTCCACTTTCAGGGCTGCAAAGTAATCCATTCTAACGAAGTAATATAATTTAATTCAGTAGCCCTCTGTAGCCCTCATATTTCTTTCTTTTACAAATAATGCTTCCATAAGCAATTTTGTATTTAATGTCTTTCCTCATCTGAACAAGTTTATTTCAGAACAAGTTTGGAGTAGTAGAATTTTTGCCTGTGTTAAAAAACCTGATACACATTGTTAAATTACTGTGCAGAGTGGTTTATGCGAATTCATATATAATTCATTTATAAATAATAGTTGATTCTGAAAATTGGTATTTACTAAGTGACATTTATCTTCATGGAACTCTAAGGCGTCGATAGAAAGGGAATTTCTGCTTTCTCCTGATTAGAACCAGTCAGACCGTCATGTTTAGCTTCTTCCAGGGGTCCTTCAGCAACACCCTCTGTGAGGAAGGTTATTTTAAAAGTTTCACCTGGAGTTTCCCGAGGACAGTTTGCACCACATGATAAATGACGTCCAGAATTTAGAGCTGAGAGCGGTCTGGCCACGTTTCCTGTTGAGTCACCACTGTGCACCCCCCTGTGTTTGCTCTGGCGGCCAGGATCCTCAGTATCACGCCCGCTGCTCAGTGTCAACATCAGTGTGGATGGAGAAGCGTCGCTATTTTTACATGACTTCGTTGCTGCTTTATTCCAGTCAGCTAATGTCACATATGCATCCTGTACAACCCCTGAACTCGATTTTGAAAGCAGGTGATTCACAGAAAACTAGAAATGGCCTGTAGATAGATGAACAACGGAGGCCAGGCACTGTGAGTAAGGTGAGAGGCGAGAACAGGAGCATCACCTTCGTCCCCTGAGGCTGGAAATGTGTGACACACCTAACTCCTGTTACTGCTGCTCAGCATCATCCTCAGGACACAACAACTGAGGACCGCTGCCCTCACCTTCCCCGCACTGTGACTGGACAGCAGGAAGCAGAATTCCAGGGTAGAAAGGGAACTAGGAGATCACCTAAGCAAACCCATCATTTTACAAATGAGGAAACTGAGGCCCAGAGAGCTGAGACGACTTACCTGAGGCCGCCGCTCTGGGGCCAGACCGTGGGCAGCTCGAGGTGCGGGCCAACGTGCGCTGGCACGGAGTCAACACGCCACTCAGTCTTGGGGTGGCAGCAGGGAGGAGAAGAAGGTGACCCCACAGCCCCTGGCAACAAAAGCAACAGGAAGGACTTGAGGCACTCATAAATAATTAAGCAATTAGCGGCAGCAGCTACTCCCCTCCCCTCCAGCATCCAGTCACCAAGGCAACTTGGGCAGGGTGCCTGGTGGTTGCCTAGCAACAGTGTGCGTGGCATGCTCAGAGGCATCAAAGGATTTGAGAGCAGGGAAGAGCCTCAGACAGGGACCGCTGCTCCAACACCTTCATTTCCCAAATGGGGAAGTGGTGGCCCAGAGAGGCCGAGTACCCTGTGCAACGTCACACAGCTACTCAGAGACACAGCCCGGCTCCATTTCCAGGTGGTTTTCGGTGCAGTAGGGCTGCCCCTGGAGCCCTGCAGAAGGGGGCGACCTTGTCACAGTTCCTAGGAGAGTGAGAAAGTAAGACCAAGCCAGCGAGCAGGGAAGACAGAGACCTTGAGCTGCCTCATAAGCAATTAGCAGGCGCTGGTAATCTCATCAGCCCAGCCTTCATCGTCACTATGGCAACGTGGGTGAGGCGGATGCCGGTTGCCTAGTAACAAGTGGTCCTCTCTTTCCCACTGACATCAAGTTCCCTGGGTGTCACGGGTAGGGACAGGGCGCCTAACTCCGTCTCTTCCTTTGACCAACGAGGAAGCTGAGGTTTGGGGACACCATGCAGGGTCACCCGTTCACAGAGTTCGCAGGTGGCAGGGCCTCAGTGCTGGCCGCCCGCCCCTTCGGAGCTCCCGCCATTACTGCCGTTGTCACAGCACCCTGGCAAGGGAGACTTCGCTCAGCAAAGGCACTGGACGGGGACGGCTTGAGGTCCCCTGGACGTGCCAGCACGTGTCTGGGTGGCGGCTATGCCACACGCAAGGCCTGGCGCCCAGGAGAGGTAAACGGAGGCCCCGTGCACGGTACTTCAACCCATCAGACCGGCCTTGCAGCCGGCTGCGCCCCAGTCTCCACGTCGGAGCGGCGGCGTCCTGAGGGTGCCGGCTCCGCCAGTCGTCACTACGTGAAGACGTGTCCATTCATTCACTCTGCCTCCCTGCGCACCTGCTGCCCGTGTGCTGTGCAGACGCGCCCGGCCTGGGCTCCTGAGATGCCTCCGGAGAGCAATGCCCGGAAGTAAAGCCGGGTCTCGGGGAGCTCACTGGCGAGTGTGCGCGCGCACACAACATGCACGCGCACACACGCACGCACACGTATGCCCACGCAACACGCATGCACGCACAAGCAACACGCACGCACGCGCACGCAACATGCACGCGCGCACACGCACGCAGACACAACATGCACGCGCACGCAACACGCATGCACGCACAAGCAACACGCACGCACACATGCACACGCACGCTTTTTCAAGGCGCTGTCTGGGCGCCGGAACCCACTGGCAGTGTCCCACGTTTCTGTCACAGGCTCCTTCCCTACGTCTGAGAAGTTTCCTGTTTACAGGGAGTGAGGCTATAAATACGCCTGTCTCCTGCGCGGGAACGCACTTTTCCTTCTTTGGAAAGCCCAGGCGACACAGGCGGGCAGTGGCCGCTAGATGGCAGACCTCAGCGCCCCAGACGCAGGACAGGGCCTGACTGAAGCTTCCTCAGAGGCACGTGCTGCCTCGGACAGTCCCTGGCGATGGCTTGGGGCGGGGATGGGGGTGCTGAGACTCCTTCCAGACGCTGAGGGCCCCCGGGAGGCTGTGCTGTCGTTTAAGAGCGACTGCTTTAGTGAGACCGAATGCCACCTGAACCGGGACCCTGCTGTGGGCGACCTGTGTGACCAGGAAGTTAGGAACCAGGCTGAGCCCCGGGTTCCCATCTCGGACACGGAATGACAGGAGCTCCCTGCAGGGGCTGCTCACAGGCACGTGAGCTGGAACACGTCTCACACACGTTGCCAGCTGCACACAGGAGGAAACTCAACCCATGTTACTTATCTAGCCTCTAGAAGGTCCCGGAAGGTCTGGTCCAGAGCAGCAAGTGCAGGGACAAAGGGCAAAGGAGGTAACACTTGTCGGGCATCTGCAGTGAGGACACCAAGGTCCTCCCAATCACCAAGCCTGGGAAATGTGACACCGAGGTTCGGCTGTCCCCTGCCCCACCCAAATGCCCTGTTGGCCGCCCCCATGCACCCCCAGGTCCTTGACCCCGAGCACCAGGCTGACTGCCCCCATGCACCCCCCGGGCCCCTGACCCCGAGCACCAGGCTGACTGCCCCCATGCACCCCCGGGT
>PVJL010018921.1:0-14939 GCA_004026885.1 Lyroderma lyra | reverse complement strand
TGCAACAAAATGGATGAACCTGGAGATCATCATGCTAAGTGAAATAAGCCAGACAGAAAAAACAAAGAACTGCATGATTTCACTCATATGCGGAATATAAAACTGAAAGCAAAGAAAAAAAGAACTGAACAAACAAATAACCCATGGACACAATCAATAGTTTAATGTTTATTTGGGGACGAGTGGGTTAGGGAGGGGAAAAAGGGGAGGTGGTGGGAGAGGAGGGGGGAAGCTAAATATAAGGGGATGGAAAGAGGGGTCACATTAGGTGGTGAACTTATTATGCATCAAGTTGACAATGCACTGTGGAATTGTATGCCTGAAACCTATGTAATCCTTGCTAACAGATGTCACCCCAATAAGTCTAACAATAAAAATGAATTAAAAAAAAAAAGAATTACTATCAAAAAAAAAAAGAATCTGTCTGATCATTTTCTGTATAAGGAAAGCTAACCCAATGTTCAGGGCAACTGTGTGCCTTGGACCCTGCTACATTAATCTGCCATGTCCATATTTCTCTCTTTGAATAAAACTTTCCAACTTGGAGTTTCAGATCCCTCATGAACTTTCCACATTCTGTCAATAGTCAGGGGCATCCAATAACCAGAACATAAGACATTACATGACTAACAGTTGCTGGTTCCACAAATTAAATTTAACCTTTTAATTTGGTTGATGTTCATAAAAATCTCTTCAATGCTTGGAGGTTGGAGAGCAAGATGGTGACTGGAGAGGAGGTCCCTAAAGCCTCTCGCAGAAAACACAATTGAACAGCCCCCAGGATCCAAGAAAGAGGACTCTGAGTGACAAAAACAGCAGCTGAGAAATCCTTGTATTGCAAGTAAACACCTGAAGGTTGGAGAGAAGGGGGCGAGTCGGAGAGAGGGGAGGGATCAAAGACAGATCAGAACAGGACTCGATCATGGGTGACAATCAAGAAGTGCAGTGCAAGGGATGGGGAGAGGACAAGCGGTGACAAGAGGAAAAGCCCTAGCAAATTGGCAGAACAGTGGGAGTCGTTGGGGAGCTGGACTGGTGAGCTGGAATTTTGAGCGGCAAGTTGGGGACAGAGCTTGGGAACCAGGCTCTCTAACTTCTGAGTGTTAGCAGGGCAGAGCAAGGACTCTGAACTGCAGAGACTACTTTGTGGCACTATGCTCTCTTGGGAAACACAACGCAGGCAGGCACGGCTCCTGCGCAGGCTTGGGGTTCCTGGTCCCACCCTGCAGTTCCTGGTTGCAGCCCACTGCGGGGGCTAGCCGGCTGCCAAGCGGACAGCGAACGAACCCTGCACTAGACTGTAGCTTCCATTCCTGCCTGCTGTGAAGGTTGACCTGCTGCTGGCGCTGCTCGTGTGGCTCCTGCATGGGGCTGCAGTTCCCATACCGCCGCTGCAAAGACAAACTTGCTCCCTTTCTCCTGCGTGGTCAAAACAACAGCTTCAGAATTGTGGGTATGCCTGCTCGAATGCCCCTGGCTCCCAAAAGAAGTTCGAGTCCACAGACTCTGCCCCAACACTTGGTCGCTGGAGCAGGCCTTGAAAGAAAGGTGGTTTTTATAGCATTCACCTTAGCCAGCAAGAGCAGCCTCAGCCAGCATAACCCAGCTTTCCCAGCAGAGGGCAGAAGGAGGAGTTGTCCCAGTGTGCCTTCTCTTGGTATCTTTCCTTTCCTACAGCCTCCCCAACCAACTAAATGCAGGAAGCGAAGGGACCATGACAGATGCACACTGACTCCAAATGTAGCCGGAGACAAGAAATAAGAAATAGACAACCCCTCTCTCCCAATACTTGTCCCCCACAGTGTCACCTTGTGTCTGCCCTACACCAAGACTCCACAAGAGTACCAATATGGACTTTGCTGCACTACTACTGAACGTAACGCCCTCATGTCAATCAGGAAGAACCCAGCATACAAGATGAATTCCTTAAAACTAAAACACCTCAAAATGATCAGGAAATTTATCAAGTCAGCATCTTAGATCTAGAAATATATGGAATAAGTGAGAGAATTTCAACTAGCCATTCTAAAGGCTCTGAGAGAAATGAAAACATACTGGCAGAGCACCATGGCTGAGATAAACAGCATAAATAAGGAGATGAATGACATAAAAAAAACTCAATGAACAAAGGAACAATTTAAAACAGAATTTCAAATCCAAAGGAAGATTGACATAAAAATGTGAGAGATCAATAACACAATAAAATAAGTTAGAAACAAAATACTGCCATAGGAAACATGGCCAACCCCGTGGTGGAAATAATTAGTGATATTGAAGTTCAGAACATGGAAACAGCTAAGAAAGCGGAAGGGAGCGAATATAGAAGCAAAAGAATTGAAAGAATTCTGCAAGAATTTCTGACTCCATGAGACAAAACAGCATCAGGATAATAGAAATCGAAGAAGGGGTAGAGCATTCTTCAGAGAGCACACTCAAACAAATAGTAGATGAGAACTTTCCAGACTTATGGAACGATTTGGAACCCCAAGTTCAAGAAGAAAACAGGTCCCCTGGATACCTGGACCCTAACCGATCTTCTCCAAGACAGATGGTACTAAAGATATCCAAAATTAAATAGAAAGACACAACTGTCAAGGCAGCCAGGGAAACAAGAACTATAACTTTTAGAGGAAAACCCATCAGGATGGCATCATATTTCTCAGCAGAAATTCAGCAAACCAGACAAGGGTGGAATCCAATATACAAAAGCTGAAAAGAGAGTAACTTATAGCCAAGAATAATTTCTCCAGCAACATTATTTTTCAGATATGAAGGTGGAATAAAGACCTTATCCGAAACACGGAAGCTGAGGGAATTTTTCAAAACAAGGCCAGCACTCCAAGCAATACTGAAGGAGTCTCTTCGACCTGAAACAAAACATCAGGAAAAATGGAACAAGGTTGGGGCAATAGGAAAGAAACAAAAATAAAAGAAATCAAACAAAGAAATAACTAATGGTCACAGGAAATCTCCTATATCGATCATTACTCTAAATGTTATTGGACCGAAAACACACATAGAAAGACACACAGTAGCAGACTAGATTCCAAAACAGAATCTATCAATGTGCTGTAACCAAGAAACCCACCTCAGCCATAAGGACAAACACAGATTCAGAGTGAAAGGATGGGAAAAAATACTTCAACCAACTGGTAACTTGAGAAAAGCAGGAGTTGCCACACTTATACCTAATGAAATTAACTTCAGGTTAAAAGGGATAGTAAAAGACAACGACGGACATTGCATTATGATAAAAGGCACAATACAACAACAATAATACTTGATATTTATTAATATATATGCTCCTAACCAGTATACATCAAAATAGAACAAAAAACTACTTAACAGATTTGAAAGGAGAAACTGATGAATACACAATCATTGTGGGAGACTTAAACACCGCATTAACAGCCGTGGACAGATCATCCAAACAGAAAATAAATAAGGAAACATCAGCACTGAATGACACATTACAGCAATTGGCCATAATTGATACTTGCAGGACAATTCATCCAGCAAAAGGAGACTATTCTTTCTGTTCTAGTGCACATGGAACATTCCCAAAGATATCCCACATGCTGTGACACAAAAGTAGCCTCAGCATATTCAAGAACTTTGAAATTATACCATGTGTATCCTCAGACCACCATGCTTTGAAATTGGACATCAACTGTAAAAGGAAAGCAGAAAAAACTCATATAAATGGAGATTAAGAACAGCTCATTGAAAAAGGACTGGAAAAAAGAACTATAAAAGATGAGATTAAAAATTATATACAAATTAC
Organism: Lyroderma lyra; assembly: GCA_004026885.1. Lineage (NCBI taxonomy): Eukaryota > Metazoa > Chordata > Mammalia > Chiroptera > Megadermatidae > Lyroderma > Lyroderma lyra. The sequence continues at coordinate 11,155 of PVJL010018921.1, read as the reverse complement.
TGACAAGGAAAACACAACATACCAGAATTATTGGGACACAGTGATAGCGGAGATAAGAGGGAAATTTATATCAATACAGGCCTGTCTTAAGAATCAAGAAAATTCACAAGAAAACATCTTAACATACCATCTTAAAGAACTAGAAATCGAAGAGCACACAAACCCCAAAGTCAGCAGAAGAAAAGAAATAATAAAAATTAAAGCAGAGCTATCCCACTTAGAGTACAGGAGGACAATAGAAAAAATGAATATTACAAAGAGCTGGTTCTTTGAAAAAGTCAACAAAATTTACAAAACCTTGGCGAGACTAATCAAAGGATGAAAAGAAAGGACACAAATATAAAAAATTAGAAATGAAAGGGGAGAAATTACCACTGATACCACAGAAATACATAGGATTATAAGAAAATATTATGAAGAACTTCATGCCACTAAATTTAACAACCTAGAAAAAATGGACAACTTTCTAGAACCTTATAGCTTACCTAGATTGAACCAAGAAGATCTAGATAATCTAAATAGAAGAATTCATAGTGAAGAGATTAAAATGACTATCCATAATCTCCCTATAGGCAAAAGTTATGGACCAGATCGTTTCACCAGTGAGTTTTACCAAGCATTCAAAGAATAATAACACCTATCCTCCTCAGACTCCTCCAAAAAATTGAAGAAGACTAATACTTCCTAACTCATTCTAGGAGGCCAACATTACACTAATACCAAAGCCTCGCAAAGACAATAGAAAGAAAGAAATCTATAGACCAATATCTCTGATGAACACAGATGCAAAAATTCTAAACAAAATATTAGCAAACAGAATGTAGCGATGCATAAAAATGATCATACATCAAGATCAAGTGGGATTCATCACAGGAGCACAAGGAGGGTTCAACATATGAAAATCAATCTATGTGATACACCACATAAACAAAGTCAAAGATAAAGTACGTATGACCATTTCCCTTTGATGCAGAAAAAGCTTTCAACAAGATACAGCATCCATTTAGGATCAAAACATTAAATAAAATAGGTATAGAAGGAAAGCATCTCAACATAATAAAGGCCATATAAGACAAGGCCTCGACTAACATCATACTCAATGGGGAAATAGCTGAAGCCTATTCCCTTAAAATCAGGAAGAAGACAGGGATGACCCTTTCACCACTGTTATTGAATATAGTAATGGATCTTCTAGCCACAGCAATAGGGCAAGAGAAAGGAATCAAATTTATCCAAATTTTAAAAGAGGAGATCAAATTGTCACTAATTTCCGATGACATGACACCTTATATAAAAATATGAATTTACTAATTCTTTTATCTATTTCATGAAAGTATGATTGTGGGATTTTCATGGGTATTGCATTAAAAATGTAGAATGTCCATTTTAACAATATTAAATTTTCCTATCCATGAACAGGGGATATTTTTCCTCCTCTTTTCATCTGTTTCAATTTCTTTCAAAACTATCTTATACTTTTCTGTGTATAAGTCTGAAACTTCCTTCATTAATTTAAACCTCAGGTATTTCATTCATTTTGTTTTGATAGCAAAGGATATTGATTCCCTCCTTTCTTTTTCTGTGGATTTGTTGTTTGTATATAAGAATGCTGTTGATTTTTTATATTTATTTTGTATCCTGCGACTTTATTATATTCGTTTATTGCTTCTAATAGTTTCCTGGTAGAATCTTTGGAATTTTTTATATAAGGCGTCATGTCATCGGCAAATAGTGACAATTTGACCTCTTCTTTCCAAATTTGGATACCTTTGATTCCTTTCTCTTGCCCGATTGCTGTGGCTAGAATTTCCATTACCATATGAAATAACAGTGGTGACAGAGGGCATCCCTGTATTGTTCCTGATTTTAAGGGAATAGGCTTCAGCTTTTCCCCATTGACTATGATGTTAACCGAGGCCTTGTCATATATGGCCTTTATCATGTTGAGATGCTTTCCTTCTATACCTATTTTATTTAGTGTTTTGATCATAAATGGATGCTGTATCTTGTTGAAAGCTTTTTCTGCATCAATGGGAAATGGTCATATGTTCTTTATCTTTGATATTATTTATGTGGTGTATCACATAGATTGACTTTCGTATGATGAACCATCCTTGTGCTCCTGGGATGCATCCCACTTGATCTTGAGGTATGGTCTTTTAGATGCATCGCTATATTCTGTTTGCTAATATTTTGTTTAGAATTTTTGCATCTGTGTTCATCAGAGATATTGGTCTATAGTTTTCTTTCTTTGTATTGTCTTTGCCAGGCTTTGGTATTAGAGTAATTTTGGTATCATAGAAGGAGTTAGGAAGTATTGCTTCTTCTTCTATATTTTTGAGGAGTCTGAGAAGGATAGGTATTTATTATTCTTTGAATACTTGGTAAAATTCACTGGTGAAACGATCTAGTCCATGGCTTTTGCCTTTAGGGAGATTATGGATAGTCATTGTAATCTCTTTACTATGAATTGGTCTATTTAGATTATCGAGAGCTTCTTGGTTCAATCTCGGTAAACTATCATGTCCTAGAAATTTGTCCATTTCTTCCAGGTTGTGAAATTTAGTGGCATAAACTTCTTCATAAAATTTTCTTATAATCCTATGTATTTTTGGGGTATCCTTGGTAATTTCTCCCCTTTCCTTTCTAATTTTGGATATTTGTGTCCTTTCTTTTCATCCTTTCATTAGTCTCGCCAAGGTTTTGTCAGTTTTGTTGACTTTCTCAAAGAACCAGCTCTTTGTAATATTCATTTTTTCTATTGTCCTCTTGTTCTCTAATCGGTATAGTTCTGCTTTAATTTTTATTATTTCTTTTCTTCTGCTGACTTTGGGTTTTGTGTGCTCTTCTATTTCTTGTTCTTTAAGAGGTATGTTAAGTTGTTTCCTTGTGATTTTTCTTGTTTCTTAAGACAGGCCTGTATTGATATAATTTTCCCTCTTATCACTGCTTTCGCTGAGTCCCAATAATTCTGGTATGTTGTGTTTTCCTTGTCAGTAATTTGTATATATTTTTTACTCTCATCTCTTATTGTTCTTTTATGCTGTCCTTTTTAAATGAGCTGTTCTTCATTTCCATGTATATGTGTTTTTTTCTGGTTTCCTTTTACAGTTGATGTCCAATTTCAAAGCATGGTGGTCTGAGGATACACATGGTATAATTTCAATCTCATTGAATTTGCTGAGGCTACTTTTGTGTCTCAGCATGTGGGATATCTTTGAGAATGTTCCATGTGCAGTTGCAAAAAACAAATAGTCTCCTTTTGGTGGATGAAGTGTCCTGCAAATATCAATTATGGCCAATTGCTGTAATGTGTCATTCAGTGCTGATGTTTCCTTATTTATTTTCTGTTTGGATGATCTGTCCATGGCTGTTCGTGCGGTGTTTAAGTCTCCCACAATGATTGTGTAATCATCAGTTTCTCCTTTCAAATCTGTTAGTAGTTTCTTTGTCTATTTTGGTGCATCTTCATTAGGAGCATATATATTAATTAGTGTCAAGTATTATTGTTGTTGTATTTTGCCTTTTATCATAATGTAATGTCCGTCCTTGTCTTTTACTATCCCTTTTAACCTGAAGTTTATTTCATTCGGTATAAGAATGGCATCTCCTGCTTTTCTCTGGTTACCAGTTGGTTGAAGTATTGTTTCTCATCCTTTCACTCTGAGTCTGTGTTTGTCCTTATGGCTGAGGTGTGTTTCTTGGAGACAGCACAGAGACTGATTCTGTTTTTAAATCTTCCCTGCTACTGTGTGTCTTTTTATTGTTGAGTTCAGTCCATTAACATTTAGAGTGACGATCGATATAGGAGGATTTCCTGTGACCATGACTTATTTCTTTGTTTGATTTGCTTTATTTTTGTTTCTTTCCCGTTGCCCCAACTCTGTTCCATTTTTCCTGATGTTTTGTTTCAGGTCGAAGAGACTCCTTCAGTATTTCTTGGAGTGCTGTCCTTGTCTTACAAAATTCCCTCAGCTTCTGTGTGTCTGAGAAGGTCTTTATTCCACCATCATATCTGAAAAATAATTTTGCTGGATAAATTATCCTTGGCTATCAGTTACTCTCTTTTTGGTTTTTGTATATTGGATTCCACCCTCTTCAGGCTTGTTGCATTTCTGCTGAGAAACATGATGCCATCCTGATGGATTTTCCTCTAAAAGTTATAGTTCTTGTTTCCCTGGCTGACTTGAGAATTGACTTTTTCTCTTCAATTTTAGATATCTTTAGTACCATGTGTCTTGGAGAAGATCTGTTAACGTCCCAGTATCTGTTTCCTTCTTGAAATTGGGATTCCAGATATTTCCATAGGTTTTGAAAGTTTTCATCTACTATTTGTTTGAGTGTGCTCTCTGTAGAATTCTCTACCCCTTCTTTGATTTCTATTATCCTGATGTTGTTTTGTCTCATGGAGTCAAATAGTTCTTGTAGAATTCTTTCAGTCTTTTTGGTTCTATATTCCCTCCCTTCCTCTTTCTTATGTTTCCATGTTCTGATCTTCAATATCACTAATTATTTCCTCCATGTGGTAGGCCCTGTTTCCTATGGCAGTATGTAGTTTCTCACTTTTTTTATTGTATTACTTATCTCTCACATTTCTATGTTAATCTTCCTTAGTGTTTGAAGTTCTTTGTTAAGTTGTTCCTATTGTTCATGGAGTTATTTTTATGTCATTCATTTCCTTTTTTATGTTGTTTATCTCAGCCATAGTGCTCTGCCAGTATGTTCTCATTTGTCTCAGAGCCTTTAGAATGGCTACTTGAACTTCTCTGTCACTTATTCCAGAAACTTCTAGATCTAAGATGCTACCTTGATTAATTTCCTGATCTTTTTGAGGACTTTTAGTTTTAAGGAATTCATCCTTTATGCTGGGTTCTTCCTCATTGACATTAGGGCGTTTTGTTCATTAGTAGTGCTCCAAAGTCCAGACTGGTACTTTTATGGAGTCTTGGTGTAGGGCAGACACAAGGTGGCCCTGTGGGGGACAAGTTTTGTGAGAAAGGGGTTGTCTATTTCTTATTTCTTGTCTCCTGGTACATTTGGAGTCAGTTTTCATCTCTCATGGTCCCTTCGCTTCCTGCATTTAGTTGGTTGGGGAGGCTGTAGGAAAGGAAAGATGCCAAGAAAAGGCACACTGGGACAACTCCTCTTTTTGCCCTATGCTGGGAAGCTGAGTGATGCGGCCCTAGGCTCCTCCTCCTGGCTGGGTCGAATGCTATAAAACTGCCATTCTTTCCAGGCCTGCTCCAGCGACCAAGTGTTGAGGCAGAGTCTGTGGACTCGAACTGCTTTTAGGAGCCAGGGGCATGCGAGCAGGCATGCACACAATTCCGAAGCTGTTGTTTTGACCCCGCAGTAGAAAGGGAGCCAATTTGTCTTTGCAGTGGGCGGTATGGGAACTGCAGCCCCATGCAGGAGCCGCACGATCAGCACCAGCAGCAGGTCAATCTTCATAGCTGGCAGGAATGGATGCCGCAGTCTAGTGCAGGGGTCGTGCGCTGTCCGCTTGGCAGGCAGCTAGCCCCTTCAGTGGGCTGCAACCAGGAACTGTAGGCTGCGACCAGGAAGCCCCGGCCTGCGCAGGAGCTGTGCGTGCCTGCGTTGTGTTCCCCAAGACAGCCTAGAGCCACAATGTCGTGTCTGCAGTTCAGAGTCCTTGCGGTGCCCTGCTAACACTCAAAAGTTACAGAGGCTGGCTCCCAAGCTCTGTCCGCAACTTGCCACTCCAAATTCTAGCTCCCCAGACGAGCTTCCCAAGGACTCCCACTGTTCTGCCAATTTGCTAGGGCTTTTCCTCTTGTCTCCTCTTGTCCTCTACCCCTCCCATGCACTGAACTGCTCCTGGATGGTCACCCACGATCGGGCCCTGTTGCGATCTGTCTTTGATCCCTCCCCTCTCACTGACTCGCCCCTTTCTCTCCAACCTTCAGGTGTTTACTGGCAATACATGGATTTCTCAGCTGCTGTTTTTGTCACTCAGAGTCTTCTTTCTTGGATCCTGGGGGCCGTTCAATTGTGTTTTCTGGGAGACGCTTAGGGCCCTACTCTCCTTGCACCATCTTGCCCTCCAACTCCAAGCAATGAAGAGATTTTTATGACATCAACCAAATTAAAAAGTTCTATTTAATTTGTGGAACCAGCAACATTTAGTCATGTAATGTCTTCTCTTCTGGTTATTGGATATCCCTGAGTATTGACAGAATGTGAAAAGTTCATGAGGGATCTGAAAATCCAAGTTGGAAAGTTTTATTCAAAGAGAAATGTATGGGTTTCAATGCCAAGGTTTCCAGACAGGGCAGTTTTCGTGGTGGTACACCCAATTGAAAAAACACACATGGAGCCAACATGGGGGACCTTAAGCACTCCAGCAATCAAGCTACTTTATTGCGCACCTGGGACTATATATACGTATTTAAACAAAAGTGGCATCGTTCCGCATCTGCCCAGTAGCCATTGTTTAGGTTTTCATGGTCACATAAGGTGGTACATGCGCAGTAACTGTCAGCCCCAGGAATTCCTCAGCCCCAGACATGGACTGATTATACCAAGGTCAAGCCTGGGCGGGGGGCCTGGCTTTAACCCTTTACAGTGGGTTTAGCTTTAACCCTCTGGGGACTGACACTCCACCCCTACAGGGCCGCCGCATGGGACTTTGTCCATAATGCATATCCTTGAGCCCACAGCCCACAGCAGCAATATAGGGAACAGCAAAAGCCTACCAGACTGCTAGCATTAATCGCTAGGATCATTAGTATCCACTGCCAGGTGGGTCCTAAGGAATTTTACCAAGTGCGAGGGGCCAGCACATGGGTAATATTTTGACACAAGTGTGGGGGCACCCAACCAGCGATACGGTTAACAGCTGAGCGGTGTTGTTCTATACACAACGGGACTTGTTCCCGTAGTTCCACGTGTTCCCCCACCACCCAACCCCACTCATTAGTTATTGCATAACCAAACAGAGGGGGTTAGTTATTATGGTCCCTGCAGAGCAAGTTGTCCACTGCCTGGCGTCGTTGGTCCCAGTCAGTGGTGCTGCTCCATGTACATAACCATGTCCAGCTGTGTAGGGAAGCCGGGTGGATCCGCCACGGAAGGTCCTCAGCTGCCTCCACCGGTGTTTCCGTGCAGACCCAGCAGTGGGGGACACTGTGCACCTGAGCAAACGTGTGTGCCCAGGACAGGGTACTATTGCCTGCCATTAGCCTGGGTGGTAGGACAAAGCAGACAGTGACACCATTAAAGGAAGATCTTTACCCTCAGGTAAAATACAGGCAATGTGTCCATCTTGTGAAACATTGTGGCCGGTAAGGGTTTTGCCCCAGTCCGTGGCATCTGTAACCAAGACCGAACCAGCCCTCTACTGGATCCCTTGATAGGATGGTTACAGGATTAGGACCTGTTATGGCCTCACAGGCCAAAAGGGCAGCAAGAACAGCAGCTAGCTGTTTCTCTATAAGGGAATAGTGGGCTTCTGCCCCTTTCCACAACTGAGACCAGAAACCAATGGGCACTTTACGAGTCCCATGTTTCTGCCACAAGCCCCATCCAAACCCACTGTCATCCACTGACACCATTAAAAGGAACGGTAGGGTGGTGTCAACCACCCGCAGGGTTTGGGCTTGAGCCACTGCCTGCTTGGTGGCTCGAAATGACTGCTCTATCTCTGGGGTCCAATCCCAAGTAGCCCTTCGCCGTATCAGGCGATGCAAGGGGCGAGTTAAAGTGGCTAAATGAGGAATAAACACCCTCCAATAGCCCAACAAACCCAAATAGGCCTGCAATTGCTTCACTGTTGTTGGCCGGGGATATGCCTGTATCTTATCTATGACTGCCTCCAGCATAACCTTAGTCTCACCTGACCAGACAACTCCCAAGAACCTGACAGACAACCCAGGCCCCTGAACCTTGTCTTCGTTGACGGCCCACCCCCAGGTTTCCAGGATTTCTCGTAGACTGGTGGCTGCAGTCTCGAGCTCTGCAAGAGAATCAGAGGTTAGCATTATGTCATCAATGTAATGGAACAGATGGACCCCTGCTGGCTTCCGCCAGGTGGCCAAGTCCTGAGCCACCAGTCTGTGGCACAGGGTGGGACTGTGCAGATATCCCTGGGGAAGCACCAGGAAATTCCATTGTCGTCCTTCCCACGTGAAGGCGAACTGCTCTTGACTCTCCGGCGCTATATCTATGGAGAAAAAGGCATTTGCCAAATCCACAACATAGCGATACTGTCCCAGTTCATGTGTGAGTTTGTCCATCAGATCCATTACATTGGGCACTGCTGCATACAACGGGGGCATCACTTTGTTCAGCTCACGATAGTCCACAGTCATTTGCCAGAAGCCGTCAGGCTGTCTCACTGGCCATATGAGAGAGTTGTCAGGGCTATGCGTTGGGTGGATTATCTGGGCTTCTTCAAGCTTGAGAATGGTACGACCAATCTCTTCGTGCCCTCCTGGTAGCCGATATTGCTTTGTATGCACAACACGGGTAGCCTGGGGCAATACCAAGGGGGCATGATGAGGATGCCCCCGAATAATAGTCTTTACCACTCGCGTACGCAGGCAAAATTCTCCCATCATCGTCGAAATTGCCAGTCCTTGCAGCACATCCACTCCTAGAATATATTCTGCGATAGGGGAGACATAGAGTTTATAGTCTTGTGGGGGCAATCGCCCTATGCTCAGGGTCACAACTGCTTGTTTGACCCGCATCATCCACCCTCTATATCCCTCCATGGTGGCCGTAGAACCGCTAAAGCGATCCAGGTTTCCATACAGCAATGTGCTATCAACTCCAGTGTCCACAAGGGCTAGTACCTGCTGCACATTATGGGGGGACCAGTAAATAGTAAGTTCAACATGTGGCCTCCGGTCCCCCAGGTACCCCCTCAGCCGGGTACCTTGGCCAGACCCCTAGTCTGGGTAAAAATCAGTCAGTCTCAACTCCCGAATCGCGAGTGTAGCAGCGGGCAGGGGAGTAAACTGCTGCTGAGGCTTCAGCTGCTTCGAAAGAGCCAGCAGCACCCCTGTAGGCTGACGCTCTATTTTCTCTGCAGCTACTCCCACTGCTAATAGATCAAACCACATCTTCTTTTGGCTCACTCTCACTGCAGGCTGAACACCACCCTTTTGAGCCCCTTTACTCTTCGGGCGTCCTTTGGGTGGGGGCCCCTTGGGGCCCTGTAGCGACCTCACCTGGCCTCCTTTTTTCTTTTGCTTCACTTCCACATCCCCCAATTGAGCTAGGGCGGCTGTTACTTCATGCACCCGCCGATCTACATAGAGAGCCAGAAGAGCCGCCATAACCCCGAAAGTTCCTGGGGGTCCTGAGGCTAGGATGAGGTCCTTCATCCTAGTGGTGAAAACCTCCTCATCAGGACTATTGTAGTGTACCTGAAACATCATCTGTTGCATGCCCATTTCCCGTATGATTTGCACTAGGTCAGAGTACGTGGACCAGTTGCTCACAGTCTCAGGCAGTTCACCGGCATCTGCCCAAACCTTTCAGGCCGCTGCCATTATCCAATTGATCAGGAAGTGATTCCCTGCATCATGGTTGTTGTGGGCAATATTTTGTAGCCTTTGCCTCAAGGAGGGGAGTACCGTAATGGAGGCCAGTTGGGACATTTCATCAGGGGACAGCTCTGTCCCTTCCGCCCCCTCGTCCCATAATCTCAGTAGCCAGCCCAGTACTGTGTCCCCAGCCCTTTGCCGTACCTGCTTCATCAGTTCCCGTAATTCAGCGGGCAAGTACGCAGTCATTGTCGTATGCTGCCTGGCCTGGGGGGCCCCTGCGGCTGACCCCCCGGCCCCATTTGCTACTCCAGCTCGACTTTCCGTTGCACCAAAGGGCGAGCCTGCAATATAGGTATGGGGCTACCTGCCCTGGAGGAGTGTACAGACCCCTCCGAGCCCTGCAGCATATGTTCTGCAGCCGCCAGGCGCTCTGCCAGCGTTTCCTCCCGGCGCTGCAACTGGCGTACCTATTGAGCTTGCTCCTGCATCTCCCGGCTGGTGTGGCACAACACTGCCAGAAACATCCAGGCTACCCGGCCGGCCACCTTCCGGTGTGCCGGGGGAAAGTTCTGCTCCATAGATTCCAGGGCCTCCTTGATATCCTCAGGTGTTGGCCTAATCTCATCCCAGTCTTCTGGGGCTGTCCATGTGGCCAGATACGTGGCCACTGGGTGTCATAGGGAGTTGGGAGGCCACATTTCTTCCACCCAGGGACCCTCAGGGGCGCTGGGGGAAGTATATACCTCATCCTGCTGACTACGCCAAATGTCACTGCCAAGGTTTCCCGACAGGGCAGGTTTCAGCGGTGGTACACCCAATTGAAAAAACACACGCGGAGCCAACATGGGGGACCATAAGCACACCAACAAGCAACCTACTTTATTGCGCACCTGGGACTATATATACGTATTCAAACAAAAGTGGCATCGTGCTGCATCTGCCCAGTAGCAATTGTTTAGGTTTTCATGGTCACATTAGGCGGTACATGCGCAATAACTGTCAGCCCCAGGAATTACTCAGCCCCAGACAGGGACGGATTATACCAAGGTCAAGCCTGGGCCGCGGGCCTGGCTTTAACCCTTTACAGTGGGCTTAGCTTAAACCCTCTGGGGACTGAAAATGGGCATGGCAGATTAATGTAGCAGTGTCCAAGGCACACAGTTGCCCTGAACTTTGTGTTAGCTCTTCTAAAACAGAAAATGTACAGGCAGATTCTTTAATATCAAGATGTGGTCACCTGTAAAATATCACAGGTAGAATCGGGACACTGTATATATTTCCTTGCAGCTAGCCAAGCTCCGGTAAGCTGGTTTTCTGAGATCAGGCTCACTGTAGACAGAGCAGTAGCCATATGAGTTCTTTCATTTGTAGCTAACTAAGCTCAGCTAAACTTGGTTCCTGCTAGCCCCCTCAAGTTTATTTGTATTAACTCTTTTGCTGTCTAATCATTATCATCTGCACAAATTCACAGTTCCTACTTGAGAACATGTGGGACACATGAAAACAATCACGATGCTGGATTTCATTTAACATCAAACTTTATTTCAACTTTCAATTTTAACTAAAACCTGGCACTATTACTGTGAAGAATCAAATTTCAATAAAATAAGTGTGTCAATTTTAGAATTTTCCTAAGAAAA
>PVJL010018920.1:0-14945 GCA_004026885.1 Lyroderma lyra | reverse complement strand
TGGGTCTGAGGGAGGAGGGGCTGGGGGCGGGGACTCCTGGGTCTGAGGGAGGAGGGTCTGGGGGCCTGGGCTCCTGGGTCTGAGGGAGGAGGGGCTGGGGGCAGGACTCCTGGTCTGAGGGAGGAGGGGCTGGAGGTCTGGTCTGCCTCGGAGAGATTTCTGGGGCCTTGACCATTTTTCCTTCACCTCTCTCCACCTCCAGGATTGCTCGTGTGAATCTGATGGAGCAGTGGTCCTAGGTGGTTTAATTGAGACCCCTTCACGGTGTGTCTCGGAGGACAGCCATAATATTTCCTTTCCAGGCTCATTTAATCACTTTGATACTTCTCTGTGGCAACAGGATGTGGAAGACCTGATTGACCCTGAATCTAGCACTTTGTCCTCCAACTCTCTCTGCCAGGGTACCTACTCTCCCAGCTCCTATGTGCCTGTCCCCTACTCCTCCATCCCCAGGCACAACAAAAAGGCCAGACCCCTGGGCTCTGTGCAGAGGCTGTGGCCTCCACCCTCCCAGAAGATCCCCTCCATCCCTGTCACCTCTTGGAAGGCTCCATTCATCCTTGACCAGCCCCAGAAAGTCTCGGCAGAGGGACCTGCTGCTCTCCAGAAGACCCCAGTTGTAGCTTTGGTTCCCCAGAAAGCCCCAGCCATACCTGGCCCATCACAGGAAAACCGACCTGTATCAGCTATTTCCCATAAACCCTCAGCCATACCTGCTCCATTGCAGAAGGTCCCCGCTGTACCTGGCCCATCTTGGAAGACGCCATGTGTACTGACTGTTCCCCAGAAGGCCCCAGCCATACCTGCCCCATCTCAGAAGGTCCCACGTGCACATGTTTTTCCCCCAAAGGCCATGTCCCCAATCCCTGTCCCAAACCAGAAATCTCTGTTCCTATCTACCCCATCCCAGAAGTCTCTGACTTCACCCACCCAATACCAGATGCCACTGGACCCTGAAAATTATGGCATGTTGCCCATGAGAAGTCATGGTGGAGATGTGCTGGAGAGAAGTCAACATGAAGGAAACCCAGAGTTAGTGGTGCTGGTGGGCACACAGGAGACAAAAGTCATGGAGATGAGGGCCCAGAAAACATCTCTGGAGCTGCCCTTCACCACCACCAAGAAGGAATTGAAGGAGGTTGTGATTAGCAAACCCCAGGAGACCACCCTGGATGACTTAAAGAGCAAGGACAAGTTGGAGGACAAGGTCCAAAGGATGGAGGAGGAGAAATTTCTGGACATGCCTAACTTCAAGTCAAAGGAGGTGAGGCAGCAGAAGAAGTGGGTTGAGACCAAGGAGTTGGCTGTGGAGGGAGTCTCATAGGAGCACAGCAGGTCCTTCTCAGTAGAGGGACTTGCCCTCACCAAGCTGATGATCATGGCCAACTCCAAGGAGCCACCCTTGAGACCAGAACTTGGCAGTCTGCCCTCCTGGCTCTTGACCCCTCCAGGTGTCTGCCATGTCAAGAATGGACACAGAGCCCCTCAGCCCTAGCAAGATGTTGGAGGGGACAACAGTGGAAGGCAGGGAGCAGCCCTGGTTGGGCACCTGTGCAAATGGGAACACAAGTTTGTGGGTGGAGGAGACCTCACGTCCATGGGAAGATGTAGAGGTGGAGAAGCTGTCCTCAGACAAGAGGGAAACTTTCAAAGTGCCCTTGAGCTCCAAGCATGCCCCCAGCAGCCCAGAGATGGACAGAGCCTCTCAGGCCCCTATCCTTCTGTTCACGACAAGGTGGGAGGATGTAGTCCAGTCACCTATCTTGCTGACTCCCATCTCAAAGATGGAGGAGGCCAGGGTGTCCCAGAAGCCCAAGAGAGGATCTCAAGAGACCACGGGGATGTCAGGCCAGCACCCGCTGGCCATGATGGGGTCACCCTTGGAGATTCTCATGCCCAAGCTCTTGGAGAATGAGAATATGCAGGACAAGGCTGACAAGGGGGAGAAGACAAAGGAGGAACTGAGTGTCTTCACACCTTCGTGCAGGTACCTGGGGAGACAGAAACTCTAGAATTATCAGGAAGGAGGTGCTATGGTGGGGATGAAGACCTGAATGGAGCAGGCTCAAGGGCGCACAGAAAACAGGGCATCGCCAGTGCTGCAACCCTTGAAAACACAATGATCATTGAAAGGATCCAGACACCAATGTCTACATAGCATGTAACTCCATTTGTATGAAATGTCCAGAACAGGCAAATCCTTAGACACAGAAAGGAGGTTAGTGGTTGCCAAGAGCAAGGAGGGATGGGGGAATGGGCAGTGACTGCTGAATGGGTATGGGGTTTCCTTTGGGGATGATGAAAATGTTCTGGAATGAGACAGAGGCGGCGATTGCACAACATTGTGAATGTAATTAATACCACTGCACTGTATATTTTTAAATGGGTATAATGGTAAATTTTGTAATGTGTATTTCCAACTACATATATACCTAAAGAAGGGCATTAGGGACCAGCTCTGTTCAAGTAGTTTGCTGGCAAGAGAAGAGGAACATGGAGAGGCAGCTGATATAAGACGTGGGTACAAGAGGGGCTTGCATCTTGAGAGGAAGAGATATTCGTGCATTTGGATGTTGGGGTGAAGGATACAGAGTCGGGCTTGATATTAGGGGGCCAGGAGGGGTAGAAACCTCAAAGGAAGCGAGATGGGACTGGAGGAGGCAGATGGGGACCCGGACTCCAGCTCTGGCTTGCCAGCCCCTAGAGCAGGACCCAGTTCAACACGTGTTACTGAGCGGGCACTATTCTCTTTCCACATGTTTCCCAGCACCTTCAGTAGCAAGATGCAGGGACTCAGCCTCAGGCTCCCAAGTATCCAGAGAAGCCCAGCGTGGCCAGGTAGCCCCTGAGACACTCAGACCCGCCTTAGCGGGAGCCCAGACTCTACCCATGCTCTTTGCTCTCCTCAGCCCCTAGGTGCTATGCACCTCTACTATGAGAAAGGTGCTGAAGAGGCTGGGTGTAAGGAGCTCCCTCTCCGGTAGAGACCAGAGCTACCTATACACTTATATATTGCGGGGCGGGGCTGGGGAGAGCCCGCGGGCGTGGCCCTACTTGGCAGAAATTAAAAGGCTGAGTCTGGGACTCGGCAGAAGTCGAACTTAGTTGCCTGTGTTGTGCGTGGAGGCCCCGGAAGGGGGCGTCGAACTGAAGGTGGTACGGGGGAGGTGGAAGAGGGGTCCACCCGACCTCGCCAAGTGTCCCATAATAGTTTCAGCAACGCAGCGGCTCTTATTGGCTGGGGTTCCGGGGTCCCAGCCAATCCGGCCAGGGGGTCGTGTTTTTCCTGGGCTGGAACCCTAGAGATTCCGGAGCGAGGGGCGCCCCCGACGGAGTCACAAGTACAGGAAACACAGTGACATCAGCTTGGTGAGGACAGTACGGGTGGCATCAGGGGCTTGGGTGTCGGGGTGAGGGTCAGGAGCTGGGTGCGGATCGGAGCGAGGGGCGTCCCTTGGACTTCATGGAGCCAGTCCTCTCCGCAGGAGCTGCCGCCTCAGTGGATGTTAGGTATTAAGAAATCCTGCAAGGGGCAATGGACTACGCCCCCCTTCGACCCGCGCTTCCCCAACCAGAATCAGACCCGCAACTGCTACCAGAACTTCCTAGGTGAGCCCTCCCGGGCAGGGTAGGGAGAGTGGGGTAAGACAGGGAAGGCAGGAAGGGCCGCGTCTCAACTCCTGAGGATGTGGAGTGGAGACCGTTGGGGTGGAAGGTGGAGTGGACCAAGATGGAAGGGGGCGTGGTCTTGTCTGGAGGGACAGTCTAGGGAGGGGTGGGCGGGGCCTAGCTGGGGTGGGCGGGACCGAGGCAGTAAGGGTGAGGTAGTGAGGGAGAGAAGGGGCGTGCCTGGCCAGGATTGGGGGTAAGACCTAACCTGGAGGGGTAAAGTCTGCTCGTTAGTGGGCGGGGCCTGTTCTGTAACGGCGTGTTGAGTCGGAGGGTGAGAAAGAACGGGAGGCGGAGCCTGGGATGGAGAAGGCAAACCCTTGGAGCTGCAGGGCCGTGTCTGGTGGGAGGGACCTTGTGTGGAGGGCGGGGCCTGGTCCGGGAGGGCGGGGCTGCGGTCCGGCAGCCCACCGCCCCGCCCCGCCCCACCCCGCAGACTACCACCGCTGCTTGAAGAAAATGAACCGCCGCGGGAAGAGCACACAGTCCTGCGAGTATTACTTCCGCGTGTTCCACTCGCTGTGCCCCATGAGCTGGGTGAGTGGATAAAGGGGCGAAGGCCCCCCGGTCCGGCCGCGGGGGATGGGCCCGTCTGAAGTGATCCCGCGCCCCTGCCTGCCTCCCGCCCCTTCCCAGGTGCAGCGCTGGACCGAGCAGATCCAAGACGGGACCTTTGCGGGCAAAATCTGATGGCCTGAGCGCTCGCTGCTTCTTCGGGTGACCGGCTACAGTGGCCCCCATCCTCCTGTCTCCGGACACCCGGCCCCGGCCTCCTACTTCCAGTTTATAAGCCACAAATAAAACTTCGTTGTTGCCGCTGTTTCTTAAGGTCTGGTCAGTGCGGCTTGGGGGCGCGGGGACGTCTTCCTGGTGTATGTGCCCTGGAGCCAACACTACTGTTAGGATGAGGGAGGGGAGGAGGAGGACTTTGGTCCATCACGGCTAGGAGGGAGGACTGTCCGATCTCTAGGGTAGGAGCAAAGCAACTAACTCTTCCTGTGCCCTCCCCACCCTCCAGCAAGCAGCAGTCTCCAGCTCAAGGTCCCCTTTGGCTCTCCAGATGACACCAGTTGCCCATCAGGATGGCTCAAGGGTGCTCCCGCATCTCAATCCCCTTACCTACCTGTCACCCGAATCTTCCCTGCATCTCCTCCCTCAGGATCCTCTTCCGCTCTTAATTGGACTACCTCCCACACTCCTCCTGGACTTCCGGCCCCTACCTTTCGGGTCATCCTACCCCATGTCCTGAAGGAAGTCATTTTTGGACCACCCAGCGCTGACCCCCATCCCTTCCTCCCCTGCTCAGGACCCTTTCCCAGCTGTCCGTCACTCCCCTGACCCCATGTGCTTCCATTTCCCTTTAAGTACATCCTGCCCACTCATGGGAGCCCTCCCAACAGGGTCTTTTGGTGGGGGGTAAGTTCCCTGGCTGGGAATCAAACCCAGGACACAGCATTGAGAGCGCTGAAGCCTAGCCACTACATTACCAGGGAATGCCCCCAACAGGGTCTTTTGCACTCCTTGCCTCTGTCCTTTCAGCACCCCATCCACACCCAGGAGCAGCCTTCTCTTCTGTTTTCTAATGAAACGGGCAGCCCCTCTCTAGACTTATGTCACTTCATTCCCCACATCCCAGAGACATCTTCCTGACTGAGCTTTAGGATGCTCAGAGATCCATCTGACTTATTCTTTGCTCCCATTCTGTTGCACACTGGGCCTGCCCTTAACTGACCTGCCAGGCAACAATGCTAAGATTTGTTCTGATTCCAGATGTCCCCAAAATGTCACCTCTCCAGCTACTTCCATCCCCCCCTCCAGGCTGAGGAGTAACCCTGACAGAGCGCAGAGCCTAGGGTCCTAGCCTGCTCCTGCCCCAGATGGTTAGCTATGACATCTGGGTGTGGGAATGTTGGATTCCAATGTTTCCTCCTAAAGCTGCTGGCCTCCTGGGGGAGCATGGACTCTGCCTGAAGCCATTTCACAAAGCCCTATTCCACTCCAGGGTTCAAAAGTGGCTGTTACTAATTATGACAACTTGGTAGGTGATCTTGGACAAGCCTCTTGACCTGCATGCAACTCAGTTTCCCTAGCTGTAAATATTAATAAGATAGTGCAGAGTCCTGGGATGAGGAAGGAGGATAGGAGGGGTTGGGTGAGCTCAGGGAAGGACCAGCTCCATCCTACTCTCCCATCCACCTCGATGCCCTCATCATTCCACCCAAGGCAAACCCCAGACTGCCATCTTCCACATGGATCCACCCAAAAACCTTGACCCCTGGGTTCCCTCTGTTGGACTACAACCTGAGAAGCAGGGAGATGAGTGAGGGTGCAGGGTGTGCACTTGGCCAGACTGACCTGGAAGCTACCAGAGGGGACCTCTCTGGAGTCTGGCCTGCACAGAAGAGCCACTGCTGCAGAAAGGAAAGAAACAGCAGTCCAACATGGGCAAGGCAGTACTGGGTCACAGAATGGGAATGACAACTGTCTGAGCACTTGGTGAGGTCACCCAGGTACTGTTTAGGCATAGAGCCTGACACCTGTGCAGCTACTGTCAGCCTCTTGGCTTCACCAGAGTGCCTGGAGTGCATTTTCTCCCCATTGACCAACAGCCCCTCCCAGTCTTCCTTCCCTCTTAGGCCTGGGGTCCTCCCCACCATCATATCTCTTACCACTTTTGAGACATTCTTACATTCCTAGTCTCCCTGGGGTCCCACTGCCCTATGGATGCCTGAGTCTGGGCCAGACCCACCTAGCCTCCAGCAGGCTGACCACCATCACAAACTCTCAGCCCTGAACTCTGGCTCTGATTGTCCTGTCCACTTCAGCTCTTTGGCCAGCTTTGCCTGTCACGTCTTGAACCCCACAATGCCAGCCTCACTGTCTCCCATCAGCCTCCGAGGTCAGAGGAAACTGAGTCCACTCAACTTGCTCCCCACCACCCGCAACCTGCATCCCTGCTCTCCCAGCTACCCCCTCTCCCTTTTTCCTTCCTCATCCCCTCCTCCTCTCCTCTCACTTCCCCCAGCCCCATCCCCCCTAATCTCACTCTATCCCTTATCTTCCTCTCCTCTGCCTTCCTACTCTCAGAATCAGCTCCATCAGAATCACAAAAATCCCTTGGCTGCCCTTTGCCCTTTGCTCCACAAACCCTCGAGCTATCGCTTCTCCTTCCACCCAATGGAAGCCACTGCTGTCCCTTGGTCTCCAGTGGGCACAGCTCTGGCTTCTTTTCCATCCTGTGGACCCCAAAGCCTTGATGAGCTCTGGGAGTGGGTTTGAATCCCAGTCCTTTACTTTACAAGCCCCACCCTGTGGTCTGTCCATCTAAAACAAGGTGCTAACACAGGGCTGAGGGGAAGATGATACTTTGAGTTACAAGTTAGAATGTGTCCAGTCCCACAGGGTGTGTGGGGTCTCTGTCTACATAAACAATTTGAAGCACTCAGCATCAACATGGCCCAATTCTGGTTCCCAATATTGCACTGGACACTAGGAGTGACCTGGATCAACACCCCCAGGACGGGGACCCCATCAACAGGGTCCTGGAGCTCCTGAACCCCTTGCTCAGCGAAATGGGTCAGAGAAGGGGAGAGATGGGATCCAGGCTTAGGGCATCCTCCCTGGACAGCACAGGTCCCCCAGTCAACTGCCATAATTACTTCATTTCTTCTAGCTCCTTCCTTCCTTCACCTTCCAGCCACCTTTTCTGTATTCTTTGCTATGGCCCCCCATGAGGATCTCACTGGCCTTGACCCTCTGAACCTCAGACATATCCTTTGCCCTGGGCTTGGGCCACCAAGGTGGGATCCTGATGCCAAGTCCAGCTCACCTGGACTCCCCCAGGTCCTGCCAGCTCATGGATCCAACAGGAACTCCTAGCACTTCCCTATCATGGTTAGGGTGCCATCTACCCAATGGACCCACCAGCTGTGTGACCTCAAGCAGACCTGCCTCCCCTCCCCCACTTTTTGTAAGAGGGTAATCCTAGTAGCACTCATTGTCTTAAAGACTGACACCAGGGTGCACATGGCAGGCAATAATTGTCAACTAATGGTTATCCTGGAGGTCTTCCCTCCTATCATCCTGTCACTCCAATGCAGTGCTACTCAACCAGGAGCTGGCTTTGGTCCCCAGGGGAACATTGGGTAATGTCTGGAGACATTTTGTCACAACTGAAGGGGGTGATCTTGGCATCAAGTTGGGGGAGACAAGGCAGGCTTCTCCTTAACTCACAAGAATTAGCCACTCAAGATGGTGGCAGTTGAGGGGTTTCTAATCTTGCTTTTTGGGTTTCAATTTTGAGAATTGAAGTTTCTACATCCTCTCCTCCCAGAATGTGCAAGTGAATATGCAGTTACTACACTTAAAATGGGATTTCAGGGGTTTCTTGGAATCCCTGTATCCATCCAGACCAAGAATCCTTGCTCTGCTGTCATTCTTGTCTAGAAACCATGGTTATGGCACCTGAGTTTCAGCTTTAGAAGCACCAGTTCTTCACCTTTAAGCTATCTCCCCTCATTCTCCTCTTCCCAGTGCTGACTGGGAGGGCCTCTCTCTCATTTTTAACTTGAGGGAGAAAGTTAATAGGGTTCAGTAGGATTTGTATGGAAGGCACATTTTTCTGATTCTGAAGGGAAACAGGCTGTACATAAATGAAACAAATGTTAAAGTAAAAATGGTTACCTGCTCTGAGCCACCTGGATCTCCCTGCCTGTTCACTCTCCTCAGGGCCCCCAGGTCCCTAATACACATGCCCTTGTCTCCTCAACCTCCAGGATAAACTTTCTCCAGGCTGGCCAACACGAAGGGGATAGGTGGGGGTCTGCAGCCCACATCTGGCCTCAGAAGTCTAAAGGCTGCCCTCCACAAGGTTTCAGTGAATGAAAAAAAATGTCTGCAAGATGCTTGGTGGGGAGGCTGGTACAGCCCTCATTAACTGTTCGCTGTTAGTATTTCTATAAAATGGGGGGTTGAGGTGAGAATTAAGCCACAAAGGCAAAATCAAGGTGTTAAACTAGATGTAAAGACACATGAGAAGATTCGACTGGTGTCAGTGACAGGCCAACTAAAATGACACAGGTGAGGGGTGTCTTGACTCCAGAAAGGGGAACCATGCCCACATGACCTTCGGCAAGTCACTCTGCTTGCTGGACCTGTTATCTCATCTAGAAAATGGGGAGAATCCCCTCCCACTGGGAGAGAGATCTAAAAGCATTCTTTTTCAACATGATTTGAGGGTCATTGCTCTTTTCCCTCTTAAAGTCGGGATGCCTCCTCCAAGTCTTGCCTCCCCAGCAAGGTTGAGGGTCTTATTGTCCTGACGGACATCTCATCAAAACATCAATCAAAGTGAAAAGCTTCTGAGGATGCTGCTTATAACAAGGTTTTAATAAAATAAAAAGTTCAAGTGCTTCCAATCCCCCAACATACCCCATTCTGGTGTGGGGGAGGGGAAGGAGCCCCCACACCCCAGTAGCACCAGGGATAGCACCATGAGAAAGATGAGGTTGCACCCGACCTCCCTGAGACCCATAGGGGTGGTGAGGACCTGTGGACACCCCCCTCCTTGTCCCCCCACCTCAGACAGTCCCAGAGCTGAGAGCAAAACCCACTCCCCTCCATGGAGCAGTCTCTAGAAAGTGCCACCTCCAAGTCAGTTCCCCTCCTCCTGAGGCCTGGGCTTCTGGGGAGATGCCAGGGTAGCCCCCACCCCTATGGCTTTGCTCCCTGGGTAGTAGAAGGTGGGTGGGGGAACAGCTCCTTCAGTCCTGAGGCTGGGGCAGGGGGGGGTCAAGGGGAGGGCAGCAATGGCCAGGGCTCCCTGCCAGGATGGGGATGGCTCAGGAGTCAGCAGTCACAAAGGGTAAGGGGTCCAATCCCTGGGGGTGTCCAAAGCAACCCCACCCCCAGATCAGAGATGTGCTGGAAACAAAGGTCAGCTCCCTCCCAGAGGTCAAAGAGCTCCTCTGTAGGGTCAGTGAGTCCCCAAGAACTTGGGGCTGGGGGAACTAGGAGGGCTGCCATGTCTAGCCCATCACGGCCCATCACTGTTGACATCTAGGTCAATAGAGCCATGGGTGACCACCAGCCGCAGGCGCTTGGGTGGGGAGAAGGGTGCGAAGGCGAGGGCCTGCTTGGGGATGGGGATGGAACCTGGGGTCCCAGTGGGAATGGGGGTGGCAGTGGCAGCAGCAGTAGCAGGTGGAGCTGGGGCCACACGGCTCAAGTCCACACGTACCACATAAGGCAGCCCATAGCGCCGGGCCCAATGCCAGTCCTGCTGGGGGGCCCAGCAGGCACGGGGGGCCGGGTCCAAGGCCACCAGGGCTTCTGCCTGCAGGCAACAGTGGGGACCACAGCCTCCCCACCGGTGCAGGGAAACACGGGCAGCACGGAGAACAAGGGGTGGTGGGGCCCGCCTGGGCTGGGGGCGACGGCGCTTCCGGGGGCGCACTCGCACTTGGAGCTGGGGCTGTGGTAGCCACTGGAGCCAAAGGGGTGAGCCATTGGGGTGAGTGCCACAGGCCAGGGGGCGCAGGGGCTGGCAGGCAGCTGTGGAAGCCAAGGAAGTGAGAAAGGGTGATCACGTGAGCAGACCTCTGGAAAGGGGGATAACTTCTGCTGGGGACACATGCCCAAGGTAGGGGGGCAGAGAAAGGGTCAAGAGTTGGGATGGACAAAAGGCTGATGGGATGGGGTCCCCAACTTGTGCTCACCACAGAACGGGTCCCTGCGTAGAGGGGACAGATGGGCACAGATCCACGGGCCCAGCAGGTTTTGCTGGCTGCCTCCTAGGCCCTGTAGCAGCCTCCGCTTGGTCTCCCGCAGCTGGTACTTGTCCAGGGGCCGCGGTGGCAAAGGCTCCCTGGGCTGTAGGCGGAAAGCTCCTTCCCCTTTCCTGAGGGAATCCGCCCAGAGGTTACACTTCTGGGTTCAACGGATTCCCCTCCTGCCTCTGCCCTGCTTTGTGCTCCCCATAGTGCTCACCTCTCACAGGTATAGCATTCACAGTGCTCATTTTTTTCACCGAAGAAACCTTCACCATAGAAGCAGGTCACCTCGTCCCCAGGCTCAATGTCCCTGAGCACCTTCACACAGGCTGAATTCCCATCTGCAGGCACAAACTGGGGGCCAGGCCACTCAGCGTCCAGGACAGCTGGCGACCCTTGCCTAAGGGTCCTCTCCGGGGAGGGGCAGTGGCTGAGCCCCTACAGAAGAGCCACTGGGAGGTGGCCTACCCTGCCGAGGGCCTGCCCTCCCTTTATCCCCTGACCACCCACCCTTTTGTGGCTTCCACCCCGCCTCTTGAAGGACCCTGGCAGTGTGCAGTGACTACTCCTTCCTGCATTCTCACTCTGGCTTCTGTAGCCAAGTCCTACCCTTTTGCAACAACCTAATACGCTCCCTCACTCCCTGCCAGCCTGCACTCTGGTAGCTGCCACCATTCTAGGAGCCCTGTGCCTACTGCACAGCCCATTTGGAACAGCTGCCCCATGATCCCTAACCTGCCTCTTCCTGTCTCTGCAGTCCCATCTGGGAGGGGCATGGCTCCTATCGGTGAGTCAATGTGTCCATCCATCTATCCAACTGTCCACTCTAGACACAGCCTGGGAGTGGCATTTACCACATGCTAGTCCCCAGGCCAACTGGCCAGTGCCTCCCAAGTAGTCAGCATCTTCGTCCTGGTCCTCCCCATCCCTGAGGTCCTACATGGAACCAGCCCCTCCCTCATCCTTTGTCACTCAGTGACATACTGGATTACATGCCATGCTCCTCATGGACACCCTGCCTCCAGTCTCTCCCTTCCTGCCAAGCCTTCAGTGCACCAGTCAAGGTATCTAAAAACCAAACTCCCTTATGAACTGGGTGGACAGTCCCATGGGGCAGACTCAAGTTTGTGCATGGCATAGGAGATTGGAGTCACTACACCTATCACACCTTCTGACATTCCAGTTTGATGTATCCTCTCTGGGGAACCCTAATGTGCCCGTTTTCCTTCAATTCCTAGGAAAATCCTACTGTGCCTTCACCACTTGGCTCCTGTGCCCCAGGTGCCTGCCACGTGCCACGGCACAGAGCCTCTCATGGAGCCTAGACTTATTTTCTGTCCTACCCAGTGTCTGCACAAGGGGCCAGACCAGGGCTGCACATCAACCACTGAAATCCACAAAAGGGGCGTTGTGCAGAATCACAGGAATACTGACAGACATCAGTTATCCCATGTACCTGACCTTTACAACCGGCCCAGGAGACAAGTTCTTACCATCTCCTGTCTGAAAAATCAAGGCCCAATCCGTGATCTAACTCCAGAGCCCGGGACCCTGTCATGCTTCAGAGCTCCCGCAGATGCAAGACAAGGCCCACACTGGGCAGGGTGCACTCAAGGCCTTGCTGGTTGTCTCCCCTCCATTCCCGACTCTCCTGGGCTCCACCATAGAACCAGTGGCCACCACTGGCACCTGGCTCCTAGCCTGGCTCACTTGGCCCCCTCTGCCAGGAACCCTGCCTCCCAGAGGTCCCTATCCTCCTCCTCCTCCAAGGTGCCCCTCTCTGGCCTCACCCCATGGGGCATTATCTGCAGGTTTTTGCCATTCAGGCCCCTGCTCCTACTATCACAACTGCACATCTGTGGCCTATGAGGCCCAGGGCTCCTGGCATAGGGTCACTTTCTGTCTCTCCATCACCACATGCTCCTCTCAAACTGGCTCAGCCTCCAGCTCAGTTCACAGGGAAAAACATCATCAGCAGGTGGCAACCTGGTTTCAGTATCATCTAGCCAAAGCCCCTTCCTCTCTCCCATGTTTGACAGCCCCCCACACGCAAACATCTCAAGGGGTGGGAAACTGTATTGTCTGGCAAAGCCCTTCTCCACCCTCATTTCCCACATGCTCATTTCCCCTGGGGGTCCCCAGGTCTCACCTTGCAGTTGGGTTTGCAGTCTGGAGCCAGGCGGGGGTGGGGGTAGGGGAAAAAAAAAGACTTGGGTAAACCAAGCAAAAGGGCAGGGATGGCACTCTTCCCAGCCCCTCCTCCCCCTACCAGGCCCCACCCTGCCAACTCACCCCCCCATCCCCTCCTGGCCCCATGGGCCCCCAGCACCCACACCCGTACCATGGTTGATGAAGGCTGCAGGGCCAAGCCACAGCTGGGCGCTGCGCTTGCGGGTGGAGTACATGATGCTGAAGTCATTCTCACCCGCCCTCAGAAGCCCCTCATCGGCCTCCCTCAGCTCCGCGATACAGCCCACCAGCAGCTCCAGCTTCTCATTCTTCTTCCTGCCAAGGCCAGGCTGGGGCCTGTGAGCAGTGTTCACCCAACACCGCCAGCCTCCCGGACCACTGACTCCAGCCACCCCTGTGGTCCGTCTCCAGAATCTCTCAAATCTACCCCCAGTGCCTCTATACCTGCCCAGCTGGGCTTCCCTGCTCCAGCCCACAGCAAGTACACCATCTCCTGCCTGCTGAGGTCCTTCCCACAGCCCTGACCTTCTGTCAGGACTCGACTCCTAGACAGCCTCCCTTCATCAGACCCTGCAGCTCATCCTTCAGGTCCCAGCTTAGGCCTGGCTCCCCTGAACACTCAAAGTTCACTGGCCAGCTCCTGAAGCTCAGAGCAGCTACGGTCATTACCTGTGTGTCCACTTAGCTACTCCTGCCTTCCCACTACACAGAGTATGGACAGGGCTCAGGTCAGGGTAAAGAAAGGGCCCAATGTCAGGCCTTTGGGGGCAGCCTCAGGAATCCTGGGGCCACATGGAGGGGGGGTCTCATCACCCAGCAGGGCTGAGGTGGGCAAGGGCAAAGAGGGTCTTCAGGACCATGCCACTACCTCCTTCTTAACAGGAACAGACTTTCCTCCCCATCCTCAGAGGGGACAGAAGTCTACTCTCCTAGCAGACCTGAGGAGGGGTGTCTCCCATCAGGAGTTCTACCCTCTTACCAAGCACGGGTAGACACAATCTTGGCTCCATTCGTCTCCATGGAATAGCGGGTACAGGGCAGGATGGTAAAGCCGCTTTCAGGCAGGAAGGCCCGGAGGTAGCGATAGATCTGGGGGAGGTGAGGGGGTGGGCGGGGTGAGGTGGTAGGGCAGGATTGTCCTCGGCCCTCTCTCTCCTGGGCTCTAGACCTGCTCTGCCACTGACTCAATGTATAGTCTTGGGGAACTCACTTCCCCTCTTGAGGCCTCAGTTTCCTCATCTGTCAAATGAAGAGGCCAAACTCCATCTCAGAGGGCTCCCCAACTCTCTTCTCCTAGGATTCTCTGAGCCCCCCCTCAGATGGTCCCAATGGCTAGGAAGTCAGGGAGTCCCACTGGCTGCACTGAGGGGCACAGTGCCTGGGGCTCCAAAGAACACGTGGGCAGGGGGGAGGGAAGGGCGCCCTCACGTGGGTCTTGAGGGCAGCCTCCTGCCGCGGGCCCCGGCTCTGGAAGTAGTGGGCCATCCAGCCTCCCAGCGTCAGGGCCCGGTATGCAGCCTCCAGGTCCCGCTGCCTCAGGAAAGCCTCCAGTGCTGAGCGCAGATGGTGCTGTCGCCGCAGGGGGGGCACAGGGCTGGGGGAGAGGGCATGACTGGGTCCCAGGGCCTTGGCCTATTCCCTTCTGGCCTTCCCGGGCCCCACCCCCACCCGCACTGGGGCTGAAGTGTTAGGGAAGGGGTCCAAAGCCAAGCCCTGGGTCCGCCCTCCCCCAGACCTCCTCACCTGACATTCATCTTATGGGTGCGGAAGCCCAGGTAGGGGTCCAGGACAAGGCTGGTGGCAAGGTCGTCGTTCTCACACAATTCTCTGGCTGTCACTCTGTCTGGGCCCATGGTACCCCATGGACCATACTGCCTCCAGCTGAGAGTGGGGAGCACAAAGCAGGGGCTAGGGCACTGCCCTGGCGTGTGCTTGCTCCACACCACTTAAAAGCTGTGCAGGGACTTTGTCAATCACTTCCAGTCTCATCTATAAATCAGGGAGAAGAGCAATACTGACTTCACAGGGCTCTCAGTGCAGGTGAAATTCAACAAGTACCTCTGACCGTGGGAAAGCCCCTAAACAAATGTCAGTCCCCCTTATTATTTATCTCCTTCTCCTAATGCTCTGGAGCATGGACACAAAGCTTCCCTCCCCCCCCCCCCCCCCCACACACACACAATCACACGAAGGCTGATTAACTGGCTGTATGGGTTAACCCTAAAGGCTTAGCCCTACCGGAGCTGGGAGTCAAGGGGCCCAGATCCATCTCTGGCTCTCACCAAGGAAAAAGCGAAGGCATCCACCCACCCCAGG
>PVJL010018919.1:0-14943 GCA_004026885.1 Lyroderma lyra | reverse complement strand
AAAAAAAAAAAAAAAAAAAAAAAAAAAAAAAAAAAAAAAAAAAAAAAAAAAAAAAAAAAAAAAAAAAAAAAAAAAAAAAAAAAAAAAAAAAAAAAAAAAAAAAAAAAAAAAAAAAAAAAAAAAAAAAAAAAAAAAAAAAAAAAAAAAAAAGGCCTGTGCATAATTTTCGTTAGGTTTTAAAAAAGTTTACAAATTTGTGTTGGGCTGCAGGTTGAACAAGCTTGGTCTAATCAGTGGTTCTCAACCTTCCTAATGCCGCGACCCTTTAATACAGCTCCTCATGGTGTGGTGACCCCCATAAAATGATTTTCGTTGCTACTTCATAACTGTAATGTTGCTACTGTTATGAATCGTCATGTATATATTTACGATTCATAATGTGCTTTCCGATGGTCTTAGGCGACCCCTGTGAAAGGATTGTTCGACCCCCAAAGGGGTGTGACCCACAGGTTGAGAACCGCTGGTCTAAGTGGTATTAAAGATGGAAACCCTAAAAGAAAAGATCCATATATTTGATTACGGTAAAAAAAAAAGTTAAACTTCTAGAAGGAAGGAAGGACGGAAGTAAATAAATAAATAATACGGCAACTGAGAATCTAAAAAAAGGGTTTGCAGCGAGCTGCCAACTATAGCTGGGCATTAACGCTCTGTGCCATTTTGCTTTCTTTCTGCAGTTTGTTGCCTTATTCAGGCAAGTGGAGCCAGGCAACTGCTGTGAGGCGACAGGAGTATCGATTAGTCTGTGGGTTTTACACTGGCGACACCATTTCCTTGCTATGATTTCCTTTGTGTCCCAGGAAAGCTTTTAACTGTAGCTCATAGAATTAAAAATACCTGTCAGAACCAAATAATAGAAGCCTATGGTTTTACTTTGGAATGTGCTAGACCTTGTAACTTCACCCACAACATTATAGAAATTGAACTGCTCTAGAAAATAAGCTGTGAACTAGACAACAAAAACACCATCTTAAGGAAAGATGGCAGAAGAATATATGTTCTCAGAGAAATCCTCACTGTTGGCGACTGTCAGTTCGGGTATTTATAAAAAAAATTTTTTAAAGTCATAAAACAAGAAAACTGGAGCACAAGCAGGGGAAATCATCGCTTCTTGATAGGTAAGGTAGGGCTAATTCATGTTGGAACCCTTAGGATGTCCCCTTTGGTTTGGGGCCCTTAGTGTCAGCATCCAAGATTGTCCTTGGGAGAGGGGAATGAGAGCCAATTGCAAAGGGGAAAAAACATCCCATCATTCTGGTCATCTTGTTTGCATAATAAACCACACGGAAAGTTATTGGCATGACAATTTATTTTTATCTCCTATGATGACCTAGGTTGAAATGTCTAGAAGGGCTAGGGGTGATAATGGGGCATCACTGTCCATGTGACTTTACCACAGGACAGCTTGGGCTTCCTTGTAACATGGCAATCTCTGAGTAGCCTGCCTTGTTTACATGGTAACTGGCTTCAGCCAGAGCACGAGTTCTAAGAGGCCAAGGTGCTGCCAATCGTGTTGAAGATTATACCCAACCCTGGCGTTGTATCACTGACTAGTCACTGCACAGCCCAGATGTAAGAGGAGGAGAAATTAATCATACCTCAATGGGACATGTCAAAAGATTTGTTGCCATCTATAATCCATGTGATCTTGAAGGATGAAAGATGGTGATCTGGAAGGGTGAAAGAACTTTAAAGGCTGAAGAAACTGAGTTGAGGGAAGGCTTTCCTTTCCACTGTGCTTAGCTTTAGGGTGTGTAGTTGTCACTTCAGTAATCGGAGAGGGAGAGGAGAAATTTGGAGACATTTCAGAGAGCAGAGGACCCTATAAAGATGGTTTAAATGTTGGGAAGTGAAAGCTGTATAAAGGGATTAAAAGAAGTAGAATTTTGATTTGTCCTGAAGCAGGGAAGTCTGGGAAGTAGCTGAATAATTACATTAAAAAACATGAAGGCTGTTATGAAAAAAATGCTTCACCATTAAAAGCTGATCATAAAGGGACTGGGATGGAAACACTAAATCATTTCCCACAAAGAAATGGGCATCTCTGGAACCCAAAAGAAATGACCTTCCTGGAGCTGTTTGAAAGAGAACACATTTTTATGCCTGCACCGAACTAGGATTAGATTTACAGAAATTAGAAATGGTAGACCAGATCGTCTCTTCTTTCAGTAGCAGAATCATTTTTCAAGTGAAAACTGTGTATAAAACAGATAATGCGTGATGTTGTGGTCAAAGCCATACTTGCTTTCCTTCCATCCCTTATCTCCCCAGGTGACGCCAAAGGTCATTCATTGCCTGAGACTCATCAACCTTGCTAAAGATAGTCTGAAAATAATTATCATCAATAAAATTTCCTAACTGGTTGGTAAAAGTTGTGGGTGCTTGGAGACTTTTTTCAAATGGAAATTAGGCTTTCAGGGTGTTCTGAAATTGCTGGATTCTTTTCATGGTTCAAATCTGTGAGATGATGTTATTTCTGAACTCAGGTCCTGTATTTTTGTGTAGTGTCAAAAGACAGTCTTACATTCATTCCTTAGTAGCACATTTGTTACTAGGTATGCAATGGCTGAAAATTTTCATTTTTTTAGTAAATTCATTTCGCTTTTTGAATGAAGTTGTAGTGAATGAAGTTGAAGTAAATGAAATCAACAGTTTCATTTTATTAATAATCAATAAAATTAAGGGTTTTCTTTGCTAACTGTCAAATAAAATCTTTGCAAGAAAGAAAATGATCTTGTAACCAGTAAGGCTGTCATCCCAATGTTACTATCCTTATAGTTTCATTAACAATCCATTTACTTTGGAATTCTTCCCGCACAGTAAAGGTAAAATGTATTTCAGCACCATTTCAACATACACATATTGTTGTAACTTTAATACTTGATAATGTTTACATGAAATTTTGAACATATAAGGACGATACAGTTGACACAACTTCCGGTTTCACAGTGGTGAAATTGAGAACCTATGGCATGCCTCCTTTTCATACCCAGCCCATGTAACTTGTAGAAAATACATTGGAGGAAAAAATACACAACAGCACTGAAAATCAAGTACAGTCAGATTAGGTTCATAAAAATCCAGCTATGGTTTTTACAAGAAATATCTTAAAGCAAAATGACACAGAAAAGCTGCAACGACAAGGATGGCAAAGACTTACTAAGCAAATGCTAACAAAAAAGAGACTATAGCAACATCAATATCAGAAAAAAATAGAATCAAGGTGAAAAGGACGATGTCAGATAAAAAAGAAATGAGGAATTAAAGAGGGTCTTTTGTATTGACAACACTAACTGTCCACTACAGGTATAGGGCATTCTGAGCTCATATGCACCTGATGATGGAATGCTAACAAGCACACAAGTTTGAGGACATAAGTTGTACCCTTGTCCATGGATTTTCTTTGGATGCAGATGTCTTTATATAAATAAATTTTTTAAAATCAGGAGAAAACACAAAAGATATAACAGTGGTTACCTCTGGAGAAGGGTAAGGGGGGAAAGGTGCTTAATCAGATAGGACTTTAAACTTTACCTAAAATGCTTATTTTTTTTAATTAGGAAAAATAATTTTTTATTACTCATATTATTACATTTTAAAAAATCATTCCGTGATTACAGAAGGTTCTGAAAGCCCTGTATTAAGTGATGTTTGAGTAGGGTACCTTTGGATGCAAATAGCAGAAAACCTAGTCTGCACAATGAGGCTTAAACAATAAGGGAGTTTAGTATCTTATATAACACAGTTCTCAGCAAAGGAGAGGGTTGCTTAGTTACAACCCTCTGTGTCATTGAGGACCCAGATTCTGTCTATTTCTTTGCTTCAACAAATTTTTAAAAAAGTGACTTCAATTTCTCTTTGCATCCTTGGAACTAGTTTGATCCTTGGGTTCACAGCAAGATGGTGCCAGCAGTTTCAAGCAAACAACATCCAGAACAAAATAATAATAAGCAACAGTTTTATAGTGCTGACGATGTGCCAGAGTTTTACATACATTAACTCAGTTTTTTCGTTCTCATAACTCCTTTTGCAGATGAGAAAACTGAGGCACTGAAAGACTAGGCAATATGTTGAATGTTATGTAGTTAGTTAAGGGGTGGATTCAAATCCAGTCAGTCTGGCACAAGAATCTGTGCACTTAATCTCTGATTTCTACTCTGTATCTGCTTTTCCTTGTGACTTTTTTTCTTTCTTTCTTGTCTTTTCTTGTAGTTCTCTCTAAGGAGAGAGGAATCTTTCTCCAGAACTTTCCCATCTGACAACTCTTCACATCTCTTTGGCTCGTGTCCACTCCTGAACCAATCTGATTACCCTCAGATTGAGCAGACCACCCGTGGAGTTGAGTGGGGTCAGCTTTCCCCCGGGGTATATTGCTGTGTGGGAAAGTGTTGACGCATGAACCAAACCTGGTAAGAAAAGGTGTGGCCGGGGTTTGGTGCTGAGAAGAAGTAAAGGTAATTTCTATTAATCCTCTGTAGCTTGGTGACTCGTTCATTTGAATGCCTGTTACAGTGGGCACACAGGTGAACATTTCCAGAATGCATATGTAGTTCAAATTTTGAGGAGAGGAATCTTAGCTAGATACAGATATGGGATGGAGGTAGAGATCTGAGCATTGTCAACGCATAGATAATAATTGTTTTAAGTCATGAGGTTGGAGAGAATTCCCACAGGAGAGAGTTTGAGAGAAGGTGGTCTACAATAAGATTTAGTGTTTCCATCATGCATGTTATTAGATTAAAAGTTTTCTTATGATTTTTAAAAAACTGTAACTGTACCTAATATACTTAACTGTTAATAAAATAGCCATGTATTCATTCATTCATTTAATTTCTTTGTTTATTTGATTTATTCTAAACATTAAGAAGAATCTTGTTCTTCACCAGTCCAAGATGTTGAGGGGTCCAATAATCAAACCTTTTCAAGAACAACTTGAAATTGTCCCTGGCTAAGTACAAAGGGTGTAGTAATCATGCCCAGTAATAGGAAAGAGTTGTGCCCTGATATATCTAGTCTACCAACTTTGCTTTGTCTTATACTCAACAATCTGAAGAAATGAGTCTTCAGTGTGTATTAATTGGGTTAACAAGCCCCATAGCTCAGTGGGTTAATCCAAGAGAGGTTTTGTTTGTTTGTTTGTTTGTTTACATTGCAGTCTAACATGGATTGGCAGGGGTTGGTCTCTTTCACCCAGCAGCGCCACCATGCCGTCGAATCCTGAAACACTGGATCCTCAGTATTCGACTAGCAGATGAGAAGAAAAGAACATGGAGGACTGCACGGGAGACGTTATGGGCCAAGACTTAAGGTGGTAAACATCACTTTTGACCCCCATTCTATTAACCAGAACTCACTTACATGGTCAATCTAACTGCAAGGAAGTGTGGGAATTGTAGTCTAGCTGTGTGTCCAGGAAAAAGAGCCTCTGGCTGGGTTGTGACATACAATGGATTGAGTGAAACATTTTCCTTACGTTAAAATTTTATGTTTTGGGAGTTCCCTGATGGTGTAGTGGCTTAAGGCTTTGGCGCTGGCGCTGTCAGTGCTGCGGCCTGGGTTCGATTCCCAGTCAGGGAGCTACCCGCATACCAAAAGGCAAAAAAAAAAAAAAAAAAAATTTATGTTCTTATTTGATACATTTACTGTTTTTCTCCAAAATCTTGTTCTCATTTTGTGATGCTATATTCTTTCTCACTGAATACAGCTTGGGGCATTAGTATTTCATGCTTCTAATTATTTAGAATCCTCTCAGTTTTGTTCTTATTATTTACTTCCAGTTACTTCATTCTTTTTTCAAAGTTCTTTTCCTTCTGTTTTGCAGACTTGCATTTTAGTGAGATACCATTTGATCTCTCCTCTAATGCTTCAGTAACTTTCTCTGTGTTTTAGAATTTTTAACATATGGATCGGCTACTTTTATGTTACTTAAAATATTTAAACTTTGCAATAAGTGGACAAACATTCACAAATACCCAAGATTATTTGATTAATAAAAACCTCAGAAATGCATACAAATCTTAGAAACACTTTAGTGTATTGCATGACATTCAAAGCAGTTAGCTTGTATTTAACATTATGAGTTGAAAAATTATAAGCTTAAATTTAAAAGGATTAGGTAAGCACATGTTCAGAAACAATAATTCTTGAGAAACAATCATTCTGTACCTATCAACTGTCACTGTTAATATTTAAAAATTAAACAGCATGGTTTTCAAGTGATCTCCAACATGATTAAGTAAAAACCACACCCAGCTCAACCTTGGGGAAACATCCTTGAACATTTCAGATATATTGATATTATTTTTCTCATTGTTGTCATGACCATCAAGATCAACAGGGTGCTTAGGGACAAATGAAGCCACAGCTGTTGCAATTAATTGTACCCTTATAGCCCCAAGAGACAAGCCCCAGCAGTAGTGGCCAGCTCAGTCCCAGGGAGTGACAGGTCCTAACAGGGAAGCCTTGGCAAGAGTGGTTTTTAGGCCCCTCCCTAAAGAGATCAGTAGCTTGATTAGGTGGGCTGGGGCCAAGCCTGCCCTGGGGCAGGGTTGGGGCAGGGCTGGGGCAGGGCTGGGACTGGGGCTGGGCAGGGTGGTGGCAGTCTGGGTGGTGCAGGGCTTTCATTGGCTTGGCAGCACCCCACTCAATTACTCGGGCTGGGTGACTCGACTTTTAAGTGAAGTGAAGCAGTCCTGGGAACCACAAACAAGGCAACTGACAATTTGCTGCCAGTTTACAAGATTGGGTCTTAGGGTCATCAATTAACTTTTTACAGGCCCAGGCCTTCCGGGTCACCATCTGAGACAGCCGTGGCTGCAGCTCATCCCCAGCAGACCAAGTGCTGCAATGTTTGATTTTGCTAAAAACTGTGACCCTGGTCTGCCGTAAATTTGATCAACATTTGACTACTCACATCATGTCACACAAATGGTGTGTAATATCTTAGTGTTTTTTTTCTTTTAATTTGTTTAAATGACCTGTTTTATGGCTTGCTCTGACGCCAGAATTAAGCTCTTAAGTGCTGTATGAAAAGAATTTGGGCAGAATTATATCTAATCCAGCCATTTGATTATCTGCTGCATCTAAGTACACCTTCCTCATATTGTTCTCACTGCCTCAGTGAGATAATTAATGAGTAATTCCACCAGGTGTTTGTAGAAAAACATGGTTTGAGGTGAAACCATGCCAAACAAACCCCCGAAATGAAAAAGAAGAGTTGATCATTTCATAATCCATCTCTTGATAAATGTAAACCTTGTTTTAATGTAACCAACGACGTGAGGCAAAGTAGAAATATGGAGAATCAGGTGGAGATGTAAGCAAACAGTTTAACCATGTGTGCCAAGTCCTGGAGGAGGGGAGAGAGGTTCAGGGAGTACCCTCCTGTACTTTGGAATGTTGGTCTTGTACAGGATTTTTGTGCCCTTTCTTTCTGAATGGAGTCTGTCTGCTATAACTCTTGGTGATGGGTCAGTCATTCAGCTCCCATTAAACAGGTCACTGCTCAAAATGAGCAAAAATAGAACTCTAGGTTGTAAAAGGAGAGAGAAGTAGGAAAATCTGGGTTGGTCTCATGGAACTTTCAGCTACTCTCAATGTCCTCATAATGACAACTTAGAAAGTGTCTTTAAACAAAACACTGTCTGTGATTATAAGTGTAAGTCAAGAATGGCCACAGGATCACACACCTGGCTGTAAAGGTAGCCAAAATACATGATCCAACTCAGAGAAGGTTAAGTGATTGAGTGGCATATGGAGTACCTAGGGTTGGGCAGCTCGGGGAAATTCTGTTTTTTCTTTGGGGAATGGTGATGTGGGGTTGGAGGGAGAGGGGTGTCACAAATCAGGATTTGGCTGGGCAGGCTCTGAGTCACTTATCTTCTGTAGCTAGGGCTCCAGGAGCCCGGGGACAGGGAAGCTACATCACCAAAATTTCCAACTGTCAGCAGTAGGGTGTTAACTGTTTTTTCCCTTATCACACCAATTAAATGTTCACTTGGATTATTTAATTTGGGAAATCTTTGAAACCTCTTCTGTTTTAGTGTCATCAAGGTAGTAGGTAGCAGTTTAGGTGCTCTAAGAAACTGGCTATATTTATGTCTCAAAAACTTTATAGTGCCTTTTAAAATGTTCTCACCAAATAACTTAAGATGGTATCGGCACTAATATGTCATCTACATGAATATCTTTCGAGTCTCACCGTGAATAATGGGATTAACAAGCACAATGTGTGGCCTCCTGGCACATCAGGGAGCTTCATCAGCCTGACTCCTCAGGTAACTTCCTGGGAGGGACCGGCCTAAGCATCCTCCAAGGTGGCCTCTCTGGTGCTTAAGAACTTTCACTGGCAAAGAGGATGAGACTGAGAGCATGGCAGACCTTAAGCCCTACTGTGAAGACAACTGAAAGGATTTTTAAGTATTAGTTTGAATAGACATTTTTTTTTTTTTAAATAATGGACTGTGTTAAATTTATCCCTTGAGAGAGGATCTTCAGAGTTGACTGACTCTGTTGCTCTGGCTAGCGCATCCCTCTCTCCCTGTAGCCACACTGGAGAAGGTGGTTGGTGGCAGTGGCAGGGGAAAGGATTGTATCTGCCACCACTTTCTCTAACCTCTGGGCTCACTCTGACCTCCAAGCCATCTTGGTTCAGCCAAAGGCGAATCCCTATCCCCTGTAAAAATCTATCAAAAGAGACTTCACTATGCAAATGAAAGTAAGCATTCCAACCTCTTTCCAACTCTCTAGAACAGAAAGAAAAATGTGAACTCTAAAGGTGAACACATTTACAAGGGCCACACCTATATGCTAGCACAGCTCTGTCTGGATAGAGCTTGGCTCCCCCGTCCCCCTTTACAGAGCATGTCCTGGTAGCCCCAACCACCCTATTTCTTCATTCTTTGCATGGACTTTCCCTTTCCCCATCATTCCTCTCCTTTTCGCTCCCTTCCTTTACCCTTCCTGCCTCCCTTCACACATTCCATCAATTCACTCATCAAATACTGATTGAATCCTTACTTTATGCTGGTCCATGCTAGAGGCTGGGGAGACAGTGGAAACAGGGCAGACGCACGATCCCTTCTCTGATGAAATCTGCAGTGCAGAAGGCATTGAACAATTATTACAAGGCGGGGAGTGTAATGACAGCAACCAGCCCTGTGCTGGCATGGAGAAGCAGCAGGGGGGTTCAGCCAGGGTGAGGGATCATGGTCAAGGCACCCATTTCCTCATTGTCCTCTCCTCTAAATTGTGAAAATTAGAGATAATGTATGTAAAGCGTCTAGCACCACACATGGTCCATGGTGGTACTGTAACTATTCAAACCAATTTTGAGATTCTTCTTGGGGAACTGTCATCAGAGTTAGTTACGAACTCTATTGATGGTCATTTATTTATCATTCTGCCTTAACTTTGCTTGTATGAATTATCTTTTCATCCTGGTAGACCTTGCTGCCTCTCTGAGATTGGGGTTCCCTGAAGGGCAGGGGCAGTTGGGGTTCCTTGGAGGTTATGGGCCACAGTTACCCTCTTTGAATCTCCAGAGCACCTAAAATAATGCCCCCAGCACATAGTAACTGCTTGATAAATGTTGCTAGATTAAAATGAGTTGAATAATGAAAATGAATCCCAGAGAAAGGACACCAAGCAGTCCAGAGAATGAGAAAATGTTATGGGAAGAAACGGGGACCTATTTAACTGCTCTGATGTTATGTTATGACCTCCTTGGAGAATAAAAACCAACAGTTACTCCTTGTCTCATCTTTTCCTCTGATATCAGGCAGAGACGATTAATAAAAGAAAGAATATTTAGTTGGGATTTTACTCCAAGGGATCCTTCTTAATTAACTGGTGAGGCATTAATTAAAAATCTAATTAATCATAATAAGCTGTGGCAGTAAGGTGCAGGATTTCTGAGAACATGAAGCTGCAGGAGCTCTGAGCTGCGTGTAACAGAAATATCCCCCAACCCTCCAAGCAGACGGCCAGTCTCTGAGCGGGGCATACTCCTGGTCAGCCAGTTTGGGATTACCTCCTACAGGGTGATATACAGAGATGGACTCAGCATGGACCTAAGGAAGCTTACACTGTGGGTCCCTCACTTGCAAAGGCCCTTTCAAGGTCATGGTAGGGACCCCAGAGAATGTTTGGAAATACATATATATTATATATTACACATTACATTATTTCATTATATATTATTATACAGCAGATTCTCAATTAACCAGCACCCGTGAGGATTAGTAGATGCCAGATAAATGTAAGTAGACTTTCAGTTGACTGACACCCATACTGGATAAATTTAGTATAACTTCTTCAATTTTTTTGTGCCAGTTGCTTGAGTTTCAGTTAACCAAGAGTCTACAGTATATAATATATAATAGTATATTTGGCTATATATATATATATATATATTTATTTATATGTATTATTATAAATATATAATTCTATTACAAATTATATGTAATATATATTTTATATTATATTCAAATATATATTTTAAAAATTTGCAATAGTAAGATATTTAGTATGACTTTTCTTAAAGAGGCTCCTTTAAGCTTCAAGTCAAGAAAACCTGGATTTTCCTTCTTAACAACGTGCCTCCTAGCAAAGGTCTAGGGTGTAAGATGGAGCCAGGTGGGGTGACATTAATGAAGATGATGTTTGTGACGACAACACAGGTATGACTGTACAGAGAGAGATTAAAAGGAAGAGCTGCCAACAGCTCAGAGAACTGGGTGAAAAATTGTTTTCAATAAAAAAATGAACAGAAGAGGCTTGGAGAAAGTGTCTAAAAGTCAATTTGCGAAGATCAGAAGGCATAGAGGTCTTAACCCAGGATTCATGGAGGGGTTCAAGGGTTCCCTGAGCACCCTGAAGTTGTATGCATGTGTATTTTACTTCTGGGAAGAGGAATTCCACTCACAAAGATGAGAAACTCTGGAAAGGACATGATAGAGACTAGATTCTGTGTACCCTCGGATATAGAATATGCAATGGTAGGAGGAAATGCAATTTACAAGCAAAAGTATTATGTGGAATAATCTTGGTTCTGTCTTTACTGCCTCTCGTTTGAGTCCATGTCCTTGTTTGAGGCAGGTGCAGTAAGACGGCTGGAGGCAGCGTCCAGTTTGGGGAGGGGGAATGAAGTTCGGGGTGGAGGCCAGAGAAAGACGGGGCATTGAAGAGAAAGGAATTCTGGGGGATTTTTGGTTGTGGTAGGAGCTGCTGGAGCTTTCCGAGATTTGGGATCCTGACCAAGTCTCCTTTATATCATTTCTCCCTGTGCATAAAGGCCAGGGTTAGGGATCGAAAGGATGAACTGGGAGAAAGGTCTTTTTTAAAAATAGATTTTTGGTGGTAACATAGTAGTACCTACTGCCTAGAGATTCATCTTAGAGTTTGAAAACAATCTAGGTCTAGGACCCAAAGAGGAAAGACTTCCACTAGGGTCGTTATCGTCCCTGTCAGAAACAGGAATGGGATTGAGCTTAGACACAGAGGGTGAAGTGAGGATCAGTCCAGGACCTATGGCTAAGCCAAAATCACAAGATAAAGGCCACACTGAGAACTGGGCTGGGCAGAGTGCTCCCTTGACTCCAAGGAAGGAGCCAGAACATTCACTGTTTGTGATGGGGTCAGAGAGTGGTGTTGGATCAGAACCAGATCTGTAGCCAAAAACCAGGTGTCTGACTGTAGTTTCCACCTACACACTGCCTAGAGCCAGGTGCAGCCACTTCTCTGCCTGCACCTTCAAGACCTAGGCTGGCTGGGCCCATGGTTTGGTCCCGCCCCAGGTGGAAAGATGTAAGGAGCCTTCTGCCCAGGGCAAGCATTTCGCTATGAATCACATTCCCTTTGCTATTTTCCCTTGTCCATTGTGCCTGCCCAGCAAGACCAGGTCTTGACCCCTGCCTGCTGTTAGAATTCCCTCAATCCAACCCAAGCCTTAACAAACTTTGTCACTTTGTCGTGGCTTTTCCAGTCCCAGTCTCTTGCACCTTCAATTCCATCCTAGAACCTGCATCAGGAAGTATGGCCAGTTCCCAGTGCTTTCTCTCAGGACAAGTGGGGAGGGGTACCAAAGGGGAAAGGGAATGGGATGAAGGCCATGACTCAGGATTGTTAGAATGAGAAATGCCCCTGTTCTTTATTCCCCAGTAGTGTCACTAATAGGTTCATTCAAGGTCCAAGAAGCCAAAGAGCTGGAAGAGCCTATCAGGAGGATGCATTTTGTCACTCTTGTCCCCTCAGCAAAGAGTAAGGGACAACCATAAACTCTCTATAATGTTCTGAGACCACCTATCACAAAAGCTTATCTACGCTATAACTTATCTGAGTCTATTCTCTCTCTCTCCAGTATGCAGAATAAGTGCTAAACCTGGGCAAGGGTTAACCATTTCAGGAGATTATATCAAACTTGGGTTTACTTTTTAAAGAAGATGCTAGAGGGCATGTCCTAACTGTCATGTTGCGTTGTGAATTTAGAGTTTGGGTGTGGGAGCTTTGCTTACCTTCTTTATAATCTACACAGGTGTGCAGAGCACTTCAAAGCTAGTTCTAGAAGGAGGTTATTGGGAATTACCTCTGGTGGGGGGTGGGGGGAGAGAAAAAGCAATCCACAGAACAGATGCTGAGGAAGTGAACCAAAGCCTCCTTGAGCAATTGCCTTTAAATTAGTTTTAAAATTCCCAAATCTCTCTCTGGTGCTCTTGCTGAAGAATGGGGACTTTCCCATTCCAATGAACGATTTCAAATTTGATAACCTCTTTACTTTTGTGAAAGTGATTCTAATAGGAAGTTCACCCAGGGAAATTTTGGCATCACGGTCTTGTAGTGTAGTCCTCGTCTTGCTGTAGTACGGTAATTTCGTAACGGAGAACTTAAAATGTGGTCACTTTAGCATTTGCTTCTCATCTATAACAGCAATTAAATTAATGACATAGTATCCTTTTTTTTTTTTTTTTTTTTTTTTAATGAGATGCTGCCGCTGCCTAAATTGGCTAATGTTCAATAGGGTATATACACACTTGGAGTCGTATTCCTCAACAGTGACACTAGGGTTTGATTGTTGTGACCATATGGAAAAAAATTCCTCCTTCTAAATGCCAATAGTTGAAACCTACTAAAAGCTGAGGGGGGATTTATGCATTTAGCTTAAAGCATATTTTACTTCTTGGTATTTTCAATGATTTGTGGCCAATGAATCATGAAAGCGAAAATTTTAAACCTCAAGAAACCACCAGAAACCAAGCTATGTATTAACATAGTTTATAGTAATTATCCCCACCCCACTCCAAAATGAAAATATTAGTTTTCCCTAATTTGTTTGCTTTTTCATTTATTGACATTTTGGGAATTTCCAGATTAAATTGCCCATTCTGCTGAGGGTAGGATAACGGAAAATGCAGTTAGGAAAGTCCTGTTTAGTTCAGTCAATCTCACTCTTCCTCAGAGAATAGGAAAGATAATAATTTTTCTCATTTCATATTGGTTTCTTCCTTTTCATTTCTAAGAAAGATTATTTCTATTAGATTATTTCATAACTGTGATACATAGGACTTTAAACTTTTTAAATGTCTAACTTACCTTTCTGTTAAAGTATATACCAAGTTTAGTCATTCATTTTCCAAAAGATAATAACAATCCAATTTGTTTAGCCATTTATGATGTTACTGTCTAGCTTGCCACATAGCCAAGCTATAGACACCCTGACAATTATTTTCCCCTATTTCCTCTTGCAATTTTTATTTATTCTTACTTGGTGTTTCTAATTCCTTTTTACTTTGGGGACTTTCAGTTTTTCATAGTTTATTATGGAGGTAACTTTCAGTTTTCTTTCTCAATTCATTCTCCCTTGTTCTTACTAGTAGAACCCACTTTCAATTGTGGCAGAGTATAGTGTACCACTCTCTTCCCCTCACCCCCAAAGTAGAATTTACGTTTCCCAGTCTTCCTTGCAGCTTGTGACCACATGACTAAATTCTCACAAATGGAATGCAACAGAAGTGACGAGCACAGCTTGTGTCCACTTTCATATAAGAACATTGCTTACCCCCCACTTCTTCTCCATCTTCTTCTGTGTAGACTGGAACTTGAATGTGACATTGATAAGCCACCTATAACTAGACAGACATGAGCAACATCCCAAGGGACAAAGAGCTTTAAAATAAAAGAAATCT
The DNA here is from genome assembly GCA_004026885.1 of Lyroderma lyra. Taxonomy (NCBI): domain Eukaryota; kingdom Metazoa; phylum Chordata; class Mammalia; order Chiroptera; family Megadermatidae; genus Lyroderma; species Lyroderma lyra. The sequence continues at coordinate 766 of PVJL010018919.1, read as the reverse complement.
CAGGACAAACCATACACCTGCCCTGAACCACCTGCCCATCTTTAGATGGTTACCTGAGAGAAAAACAGATTTCTCTCTTTTTTGAACCATTATATTTTGAAGTCCTTTTGCTATGGCAGCGTAAGTGATACCTTAGCCCTAATACATTCCTTAAACCAGAGAAGATGCCACTGTATTCTAGTCAGATCTTACCTGGAGTGTGGTATTCCTATCTCTGAATCACATTTTGAGAGACATAAAGGCAAAGCAGAGGTTTTCAGAGGAGAGCAGCAAGAATGGCGAGAGAATCAAAGTGGGAGAAACTAGAAGAGCAGACTCAAAGTAGGGGTGTTATTTACAAATGTCTGAAGAACCAGCATGTGGAAGAATGATTAACCTTGGTCTGCATGGTTTTAGTAGACAGAAGGAGGACTCAGGGTGAAAACAGATTTTGCTTAACACAAGGAACGTTCCTGGTGGTCAGCTCTGCATAGAAATGGGAAAGGCTACTGTGGAAGCATTGAGGTCCCTGCCCCTGGAGACGGCTTAACAGAACCTGGACAACCATTTGGCTGGACTTCATAATGACTATGTGTCATGCATGTCTATTACATAAATTGTCTCAAGTTCTTAGAACAATGCTAAAAATCATGTATTTTATCTCCATTTAATAAAAAGGGAATCTAAGCCTCAGACAAGTTAAAACTTGCCGAAGGTTACAAAGCTAGTTAGTAGCAGAGTCCGTGGTCTTTCTACCAACCATAATTAAAGTTGATTTACAAAATGG
>PVJL010018918.1:0-14958 GCA_004026885.1 Lyroderma lyra | reverse complement strand
GTTGAGATACACAGTATGTGGTGAGAGTATTGGGAGATAATGTAGGACTGCTGCATTGAGACCATACTTTGGAAATCTCTGAATGAGATTAAGGAGTTATGGCACATAGTATGGACTTGATGATCCAGAGCTGTGCTCTTTGTATACTCATTTGCACACAGGGATGCAGGAAGAGGAATGAACATGAGGTAGAAGGCAGAGTTAAGTTTGGGGCACACTGAATTTGAGATGATAATCAGGTTATCTAGAGGAAAAGGTTTTGCAGTTAGAAGCACTGCCAGTACCTAATAGTGACTGAGCACATACCTAATGTTTATAAAACAAAAGTGACTATAACTCTGGAGAAGGCAGAGATCTACAGTTAGAGATTTGGGCATCATCCAGACACAATAAAGTCAAGTGGATAAGAGCAAACAGACACACATCTTTTGTTTACTGTGTCAAGACTTTTAGGTGTCAAAGGGCCTTTATTTCACAGATCTCTTTCCCACTGCTATTTTTAACTTATCTGCTCCACACCACTGTGTTCATTAGTTGTTTCACATTTATACCATGTTTCACCCTGACTGCATATTCCCTATATGCAGATACTTTAAATAAAATTCTTTTGGCTACCACAATACAGTACAGCAGTCCCCCTTACTGCAGTTTCACTTACTGTGGTTTCAGTTATCCAGTTAACCACAATCCAAAAATATTAAACAGAAAATTCCTGATATAAACTATTCCTGTTTAAATTGCATGCCATTTTGAGTGATGAAATCTTGCACTGAGACCACATTCACATAATTCTTCTTACAATATAGTTATATTCTATTTTTAGTTATTGTTAAATCTTTTACTGTGCTTATGAAACTTTATCATAGATATATATGTATAGAAAAAAACCATAGTATACATAGGGTTTGGCACTCTCCATGTTTCTGGCATTCACTGGGGGTCTTAGAACATATCCCCCACAGATAAAGGACTACTCTATCAGACACAACTGATACTCGTTAACACTGAGAGATAAACATGAATATCTAACCAAACGTAGATTCCATAACTTAAGCTGGATAAATGAGAATGGACTATTTTACAGGAGAGATTAAATGTATGGCCCATGATAGCTCCAGCCAATCAGTTACAGGATGACAACTGTGACTTAAGCTCCTTACACCTAGGTCACTTCTCTGTGGGAGCTGCCAGGTTTCTCAGGGAGCTTCCACCTATCTCCTAGTGACTAGGACCACTCAAACAAAAGACCATTCACACTGTTAAAGCCCAAACACAAGGCACAGGGTGAACAGGGCAGTTAAAACTTTATTGAGGTTATTTTTTAATTACAATGCTTCACATTAGAGACCACAGCCTGCAGAGGAAGCAGTCTCCTAAATGTTTCCTGCCCAATGGCCCACAGATTGAAGTAGAGTTTGGTTTATTCGCTGTCTCCATTAGTCTCAGTGGCTAAGGGGTAATGGATGAAGTGGAGAGAATGACCAAGAGGCAAGGATGAAGCTCAGTCTTAAAAGAAAAACCCCAAAGGGCCTCAACTTCAACTAGCTGAAGTTTGTTTTACAGCTGTTCATTACCCAGTTCCAGCCCATATGGAATAAGTTAAATACAGCTTTGCCGCCTCAGCTGATGACAACAGGAGGAGCTTTCTAGAACCTGGGCCTAGTTTGCATTAGTTGTATCACAGCTGCCAAAATCATTGAGGATTTTAGAACAGCTCCTCTACCTTCTCACTCCGCTCAATGGAGGCCCAGGCTTCACCCCAAAGGTCAGTCCATAGGCAGGCTCATTTACGCTTCTTCTCCTGTGTGCTGGTGAACCAAGAGTCTAGGAGCTTCTTGCTGTAGTATAACTGCCAGGCATGCACCTGGACTGCCATCACCAGCACCAGGTACATGACGGAGACAGCAGAATAACCAAAGAGGAAGCGGTAGGCCTTGCCATGGCGGTACAGCTGCTGTGCAGCAGGGAACATCTCCATACTGCCATAAATGAGGGGAGCGATGGAAAAGAGCCCCATGCTGATCATGGAGAGCACCAGGTAGCTAATGTTGTTGCGGGGGAAGGAGAGGAGGCCCAAGAGAGAGGGCATAATGCTCAGCAAATATGGGTACTCCCATTTATAGGGCATGGCCACTTGATCATGTGACAAGAGCCTCAGGTGTCCCACGCTCATCTTGGCAACCAGCAGCAGCCATATGACCAGATGCGCGTAGATCAGCTTCTTGATTTCACATTTGAGGGTCACACTGTGGGGCAGAGCAGAAGGAGAAGTACCTTTCATTCAAAATTTTCTGACCGACTATATGCCAAGGAAATACACTGGACAATGTGAATAAAATATAGTTCCTGCCTAGAGGGTGGGCACAAGGGAGAGGAAGAAAAATAATTAAATGAACTGGAAGAACTCTAGTAGATATATTTTGCAAGACACATGGGATCACAGGAAGCAGTAATCAATTGTTTGGAATGGGATGTCTAAGAAGGTTATCTAGAGGAAGGTGATATTTGAGCAAGGCTCTGAGGGGTGTGGGTGGAGATGGACATTCAAAACAGAGGTAATCACATGCAGGGAAGAAGGCAGAGGCATTTGTGCTCCAGAAGAGCCTATGGTTAGTTGGATATGACAGAAATACATAATGGCGGGGAGGGGAGAGGCAGGATATGAACCTGCAGACTATGAAGTCAGTTTAAAGATAGAAGAGTAACTCAGAGCTGTGCTTAGAAAGATGACTGCACTGTAGGAGTATACATAGCTAGAGGAAGGAGGTACTAGCAGCGACACCACCAACTCAGGCTGCTCAGACTTGTCCAGCTACTATAGATTTTTCATTTAAAGGAATATGCATTTATTTGTTTAACTCTCTCGGTCCTAAACGTATCCTTCTCAAATCCCAGAGGGCAGTTTCTGCTCTGGGCAGGAAGGACATTTGCTTGGGCTGTGAAGTATCCTTAAGCAAGGGTATTTAGGAGAAGAGTAAAGTGAGGGTCCAATGAGCTTGTCCTTCTTTAAAATTCTGGAAAGATACAAAAAACATTCTGGGCGACTTCAATGGATTTAAGGAAAGAAAAACCTTTAATTTTTTTATTTTTAAAATAGTCATAGAAAGTGAGGAAAGGTAGGGGGGGAAATCAGTCACCTCTAGATCTCAAGATTCATGGAGACATCAATCAGTTTTTTTGTTTGTTTTGTTAATAAGCTTTTTTATTGAAGGTATAACATGCATACAAAGACCAGGTCTGCTTTTGCTCACTATTATATCCTCAGTACCTAGCACAAAATGCAGGATGGATAAGTCAGGAAATATTTGTTGAATGAAACCAATGTAGAAATACTGCCGACATAGGGGTGTTTAAGGAATTCATTTTAGGTAGGAAAAGGCTGGCCTTTACGGTCCACATTCCCCAAAAGGGCTCGAAATAGAACAACTACCATGTATTGGGCAGACTCATATGTGCTAGATCTTATGCTATGTCCCTTATACAAAGCATCAGCTCACTAACCCTTCACCCAACCCTAAAAGGTACATTACTTTTTTCCATTTGCAAGTGAGAAAACTGAGGCTCAATGAGAATTTGTTCTCTAGGCCACATAGCAGGGCCACTATCGCCGTGACTGGAGCCCAGGCAGGTATGGAACCCCTCGAGGCACATGGCGGATTAAGGGTGAGGCTCACCGAAGCGACAGGGCTTCCCAGGATTGAGGACAGGCCCTGGGCCGTAGGGGGAACTTGGTAGGTGCGCGGGGACTGGCTGGGGAGTGAGAGCTTGAGGGAGGGGAAGGGGGAGGAGGATGTCGCTTCCCGGGCCCCACAGACTCCGACCGGGAAGAAGGCCTCCGAACTCCTTGCCTCACTTCATACCTCATCTGGTAGTGCGTGGCGACGCGCTCCCGGTGCTGAAAGTCACTGCCGTCCGTGCCGGCAGCTCGCGGACCTGCCCGAGACGCCATTGGCCCCGTCCAGAAGCCAAGACCACGCCGACCCTCGGCCACCTACAGACTGTTCGCGCTCCCTCAGCCCGGCCACCCCAACGCTGGTACACCGTGAGAACAACTTCCGGCCTCTCTATCTCTCGAGAGCCGACTCTGTGGTAACTACCCACGCCTCCCCGCGCACGCGCACGCTAACGCGCGCGGTCTCTCGCGACTCCGCCCGAGCCGCCGCTCCTCACGTGGAGCGCGCAGGAAATTAACCCCGCCCCCGCATCCCACCCCCACGACCTCCGACCCCTAGCGCTGGATCTTTTTGCCTTCCACTTCGACCGGATTCTTCATCCTGTCGAGCACGTTCACGTTCCTAAATTCTAATTCTAGTTTAAGACGCCGCTGTCGCGACTTCACAGATGAGGAAACTGATGCTTGGAAGGATTCTGTTGACTCTCCCAAGAGCACGTATCGCACAGTCTCAAAAGTATTTCCCTATGGATTACGTAATCGTAGCAAGGAGAAAAAGGGGACGCTACCCGTTAGTGGAGAAACCTGGTGCGCACCCCCTCTACCAAGTAATCAAAGTTAACTTGACCACTAATGACACCTCGTACCCTCTGAGGACACAGCATCAGTTCTGTGATATTCCTGCCAAAGATACTTTACCTGGATCTAATCAAGACATGACAGATAAACTCAAATTGAGGGACAGTCTCCTCTGCAAGATAACTGAACTGTACTTTTTAAAAACTGTCAAGGCCATTAGAAAATCTGTGTAGAGGCAAAAAGTTGTATGGTGATTGCCAGGGGCTGGGGGAAGAGGAAATGAGTTGTTTGATGGGTACAGAGGTGAAAAGGAAGACGAAAAGAGTTCTTGAGAGGAATGTGGTGATGATGGTTGCAAAACAGTGTGAAAATACTTAATGTCGCTGAACTGTATACTTAAAAATGGTTACTTCAATGTTATGTAAATTTTACAATAAAAATACGTAAAATAAAAATTTAGTTACCTGAAAAAAATTAAGCATCTTTTTATATGTTTAAGGATCATTTGTATTTCATTTCCCTGAACTGTGTTGATATTCTTCACTCACTTTTCTACTGTCGTTGTTCTTTTTAATTCACATACAGATAGAAGAGGGAGAAGACGGAGAGAGAGAAAGAGAAGATTGGCCTTAGCTGCAAGATATTTTTCCTATTTATTGTACGTCTTTTGTCTTTACTCACAGTATTACAAGTATAACAGCAGAATGTTTTGTTTAATGTAGTTGAATGTATAATCTGTTCTTTTTGGACTTCTCAATTTTGAGCAGTAGGCAGAGTCCTTCTCCACTCCAAAGTATCTCAAATGATTTTCTGCATTTCAGAGTCTGAGAACCAATCTCAGATCCCCCACTGGAATGGGATCTCCTCTAACAAAGAGACAAGAGCCAAATCAGAATCATGTTTATCCTCAGCAGCCCACTGTGCCTGGCATAGTGTAAAAGCTCAAGAAATGCTTGTTGAAAAAAAAAATTCCATTGTTGAATAAAAAAATTACAGCTGAGCCAAAACCATCCTCTTCTCCTAAGCACTGTGAAGAATCCTCAGGTTCATGGAGGCATTCTCCCTTCCACCCCTCCACCCCTCCACCCTTATCCCTACCCCCTCTGACAGATAATGTCTGGTTTGGCTTGTAATTATCCTTGTTTTTTTGTGTGTTTTTTTTGTATGTGGGTAGTTCCCTGGCTGGGAAGCGAACCCGGGCCGCAGCGTTGACATAGCCAGCGCTGAAGCCTTAAGCCACTACACCACCAGGGAACTCCCTATCCTTGTCTTTACTGTGTCCCTGGTTCATGATGCACCAGGTGTTCCTCAGGGCCAGACTCCTTCTGAGTCACCCGTTTGTCTATCATGGGACATCAAGCGCATGGTGAATGTTCAATAAATGTTTGAGGTGTGAATGTCCGAGGGAGGGGCCACAACTCTTTCCCCAGAACTTTGTCCAGCAGTATTTGTTTATACTTTTCTTCTGGGTCATGGCCTGCCTTAAAGTTTAGTGATTTGTGTTCCTGTCTCCTCACCCTGCTCATCTCCTTCTCAAATCCTTTGGAGTGCTTTTTCCTTTGCCTTGAATGTTCTTTTCCTTCCAGGATTCCAAAAGATTGGCTTTCAGGTCCAGGCAGAATGCTATAAACTGTATGTGGCTCTCCCAAAATTTTTTTTTCCAAAATTCTTACGTTGAAACCTAATTACTAATGTGATGGTATTTGGAGGTGGGGTTTTGGGGATTAGTGTCCTTAAGAAAAAGACTCCCTTGCTTCTCCACCATAGGAGGACACAGGGAGAAGATGGCTGTCTATGAACCAGGAAGCAGGCCCTCACCAGACACCAAATCTGCTGGCATCTTTATCTTGGACTTGCCAGTCTCCAGAACTGTGAGAAATAGGCTTCTGTTGTCTGTAAGCCACCGGTCTATGGTATTCTGTTATAGCAGCCCAATTGGACTAAGACACTCCAAGACTTCAAAAGACTGGCTTCTCGCCAGTCAGGATTTAGATGAAAGTTTAACCTCCCCTCAGTCTTTCCTGAGCCCAAGGCCAGTCTGGCTCTCTAGCCATTTGCTATCATATCACTTTGTTTTGTTTTGTTTCCTGAACATCATTAACTGAAAGTATTTTATTTGCATATTTGTTCATGGTCAGAGCTGCCCCCTCCTCCAGGAATGTCAGGCTTTAGAAGTGTGGGACTAGGCTGTCTTGTTTCCTGTTGTATTCTCAGCCCCTAGGAAGGTTGGCATGTAGTGATTAACAAATATTTGCTCAATAAATGAATGATGGTTGCTTGGGAGCTTCTCCAAGAACAGATTTAGACCTAAATAATGATGATGCTAATAATAATATTTATTGAGCCTGAAGAATGTACTAAGCTCTATAGAAAGTACATTTCATGATTATCTCATTTAATCTTCATGACAACCTATTTTTAATCCCTATTTGTCAGGTCCAACTGAAGCTTAGAGGAGTTACATCACACAGCTAGTACTAGACTGCTGGTTTTTCAAAGAGAGGTCCCGAAGTAGCTGCAGCTTCAGCACCACCTAGGAATCTGTTAGAAATACACTTTCTTAGGAGGCCCCACCCCAGGCATACTGAGTCAGAACGTCTCAGGTGGAGTCCAGCAACCTGAATTTTAACGAGCCCTCTAGAGGATTCTGATACACAAGTGTAAAAAATCCCTGTGCTAAAAGAAAAATGAACGTGAACTCTTTTTTTAAAAACTGCATTATTGAAGTATAATTCATATACTGTAAATTCTCCCACTCAAATGTACAATTCAAATGTTTTAGTATATTTACAGGGTTCTGCAATCATTGCCAAAATAAATTATGATTAGATTAATGGATTAGAAGTTCTTGTCTCGACTGAAAGAAACCCTGTACCCATTAGCAGTCACTCCCCAGCCTCCTCCCACTCCTCAGTGCCATCCCTAAGCAACCACTAATTTATTTCCTGCCCTTACAGTTTTGCCTATTCTGAACATTTCTTACAAGTGGAACCATAAAAATATATACGCGATCTTCTGTGACTGGCTTCCTTCTCTTTGCCTAACGTTTTCAAAGTTCATCCATGTAGTAGTAGCATGTACCCTTTTTGTTGAAAAATAACATTCCATTTATGGATATACCACATTTTTTTATCCACTCATCAATTGATGAACATTTGGGTTGTTTCCATCTTTTGGCTATTATGATTAGTGCTATGAACATTTGTGTATAAGTTTTTGTGTGGACATATGTTTTTAGATCCTGGAGATATACAAGGGATACCTGGAAAAAAATCCAGCCATAAATGCCTCTATTTTTCATATTACATGGCTGGATACTTTCCAGACAGCCCTGGTATATATAGAAAGATATCTAGGAGTACCTATCATCCATCTATCTATCTATCTATCTATTATCTCTCTATCTTTCTATCTAGGACTAGAATTGTTGGTCATAAATCTTACCCTCTTAACACTACACATTTCAGCTAGTCTTAGTCTCTGCTATTATTAAATATATTCTCAATAACACCAGTTTCTCTATCAATTAAGTGTCTCTGTTACAAAGCTCTTTCATTTCATTATCACGAATCCTTACCTCAGTCCTTTGACATAGGAATCATCATCCCTGTTGTACAGGTGAGAGAAGTTGGGGCTCATGAAAGTAAGGCAATTTGTCTACACTCAAGCAGCTCACATGGGCGGAGCTGGGGCCGCAACCCACATCTGCCTGTTTTCTGTGCCCTCTGTGCTTGATATCACGTCCTGGGCCATACCCTGTACCAAAGCTTTCGAAACGTGCCTCCTCCTCTCCTTTCGGACCTTTTCTGGAAGTCAGGCTGGCCTGAAATCCCAAGGGTGAGAGCTATTTTCACTCCCCGTGCTCTCTTCCCCAGTTGGAGCCGATGACCAGGGGAGGGGCTTCCTGGCAGCTGGAAATAAAATGGAGGGAGGGCTGGGTGGAGCAGGGCAATTTGAAGGAGGTTAGGAGGCTGTGAAGGGGAGGTAAGGACTTTTTTGTTTTGGGATGTTTTATTTGTTGGCTCCTGCACTACAGGTGAGGTGGGGATTGGTGGAGTTTTTCTATGGCTAGGGAATGAGGCGTGAGGCCAAAGCAAGCCAACCTGGGCAGTGCAGACCTGGGGAGAGGGCTTTTCCCCTGCACGGATGGCCTGGGAACCCCCCTCCCCCATCCCCAAGATTTTAAAAGGGAAGAGTGATTTTACCTGACTAGAGAGGAGGCTTTTCTTCCATGACCACACCTTGCTCTGTGCCAGGCCCTCTGTGCACTGGGGGCTGGGCTAATGGAGAACATCTCAGGACCAGGCACCCAAGGACTAGGGGGCTAAGGCAGAAAGAGACACTTGGCTAGGAAGGAGGAAGGGCAGGGTGAAGGGAAAATTCTGTGAGCTGTGTAAGAAGGTATTCCAGGGAGTGGAAAGCAATGCAACTGGGGCTTCAAGGCTCCAAGCATTTAGCCCTGGGCCAGAAGAACACATCGCAGGTGTAGAGAAGTATCTGTGCAAAGGTTTGGAGCATGCAAGAGCTGAAACATAGAGGTTTAGGAGAGAAAGTGGTGACAGGTGAGCCCAGGGCTATCAGCTAGAGCTGTGCTGTCCAGTATGGTTGCTAGTAACCAAAAGCCACAGTGGCTATTTAAATTTAACTTAGTTAATATTAAATGAACTGAAAACTTCAGCTCCTCAGGTATACTAGCCACATTTCAAGTGCTCAATAACTACATGGGGCTAGTAGCTCCAGATATGGAGAGAATAGATATAGAATGTCTCCATCATTGCAGAAAGTCCCTTGGGTCGGTGAGGACCCTCAGAAGGGTTTGGGTTGCTCAAGGACACATGGGAGAGAAGAGGTCTAGGTTGGGCTGCCTGGCCTGGAGGGCCTGGCCTTTGAGGTCTCTGGACTACAGGTGAGAGAACAGTTCCCACCAGTATGAGGTGGTGTGACTCATCTTGTGCCAGCATAAGATGGACTCTGCCCCCAGGGACAGGAATTAACCTGGCTCAGTCTCTTTAGCCCTGACTTGGGATTCCTGATCAGTGACCAGAGCTGGAGTCAGAGAAACATGGAGTGAGTGATACTAGCGGAGGGCAGAATGGGGCTGAGCCTAGTCCCTGGGAGGGTCTCCATTGTGGTCTGCATGGTTGTGTGTGCACGGGGTTGGACAGGAGAAGGGCTGGGGAAGGTGTATGTGGGTTGAGAGACCAGAGTGGAGAGTTGCTGGATGGGAGTGTGGTTGTACTGTGTCAAATCATGAGAGAACGGGAACCCTCCCAGCCCATTGTAATGAGCTGTTTCTGCTTCCTTCCCAGGTCCAGTGTAGTCCAGCTAACAAGGATGGAATATGCCATGAAGTCCCTCAGCCTTCTCTCCCCCAAGTCCCTCTCCAGGTGAGGAGAACTAACGGTAGAAGGGAAGGGGAGATACCTGTGAGCTGTGGGGCAGAGCTTCTCAAATTTCAGTGGGCACATAAGTCACTTGGGCATCTTGATAAAATATAGATTTGATGGAGGAGGTCTGGAGTGGGACACAAGATTTTGCACTTCCAACAAACCCTCAGGTGGTGTTAATGCTGGTATGCACCCTCCACCCACCACCCCACGTTGAGTAGGAAGAGGCAGACACTGTGTTTGGTGCTTTTCACCACGACTTTTCAGAAGTGGGGATTATTATACCAAATTAATAAATGGGGAACTGAGGCACAGACTGGGCGCTCTCAATCAACTAGCAAATGGGTAGTTGGGCCAGGATTCAAACTTGGGCCTGCCTGGCTCCAAAACACAGGTTCTCTCTGCTCCACCTTGGGTCCTATATTGTGTATGTCAGAGTTCAAAATGCTTCACATGGACCTCAGCTTCCCCACTTCATCTCACCTTACAGGCAAGAAGAGTGAGGCCAAGAAAGGAAAGTGGAATTGAGGAAATGTGGAGTGGGTCTTCTATCACATTGTTCCTCCTCATGGTCTGAGAATGAGCAGAGTCAATATCACGTACAGAATCTCAGACCCCAGCCAGACCTATAGAGTCAGAATCTGCATTTTACCAAGATCCCCAGAGGACTTATATGCCCATTAAAATTTGAGATGCATTGATCCAGCAGGCTTTTAAGTAAGACTTTCTAGAGAGCAGGCTTGGTGGGTGGTAAGGGAGAAGGAATATGATGAGCTCAGCCTAGTGGGGTTGGGGAGTGAATTACCCTGCTATGGGAAGCAGACAGCTTATTTTGATGCCTCAAACTGCCCTCAGGTATGTGGCAGTGAGCACCTCGGTGGTAACCCAGCAGCTGTTGTCAGAGCCCAGCCCAGAGGCCCTCAGGGCCCGGCCCTGCAGAGTGAGCACCGCTGACCGGAGTGTGCGGAAAGGCATCATGGCACATAGTCTTGAGGACCTCCTCCACAAGGTTTGGCGTGGGCCTACCCTCGGCATAGTCTAACCACTATGACCTTGGCTAAGAGTTGGCCCTGACAGCTGCCTCGGTCCTCCAGGTCATGAGCTGGGAGTTCAGCAGGGGTGGAGTTCATGGCTTAGATGGTGAAAAGATTTCCTTTCTGATGCCAGCTCCAGTGGGCTGGTAGAGCCGGCCTAGAGTGCTGTCCAGTTGACTAGTGTTGTCTGTCTGGTGACAGGAGGGCAGTATACTGCCATCCAATACCAAAATTAGGTCAGTAGTATTTTCAGAACATTTTTTTTTTTTCTGGAAGGACCCTTAGGTTGCCTTTTCCAGTAGTTCTTAAACTACTGGAGATTGGGGAAATGGGCAAGATTTTAGACAGTCCAGAACTTCCCTATCTCCTTCCCTTCAGCCAGGGCAGTTCTCCTTCCATCTGTCTCATTTGTTGATCTTCCGTGTAAAGCTTTGTTGTAGCTGTGGAGACTTTCTCCAAACTACTGATCAGGTAAACTTCCAGAGAAAGAAACCAAGGATGCACAACTCTTATGGGTGGTAATCACAGTGGGCAAGAATGACACCCTTCTCCATTTCCAGGCTCCCTCTTCTATTGGCTGAGGGTAACTTCTTCCACTCCCTGGCCTACAGCCTTATCTAATCTGGCTCAGTATTAGTCATGTGCTTCACTGCCCTATTCATTTGCTTATCAGCTCCAGGGGCTGGGACCCTGCTCATACGCAAGCCCAGATCAAATGCTTGCAAGCCCAGATCAAATGCTTGGATTAAGTTTCCAATTACTAATCTGTTTAACACATACAAATCATAGCTGACCTAGCCCTCTATTCTAGGTTCCCTCCCCTGTTTCTCTGAATTAAGTCTGTTCTTCCTGGTATCCAACTTCTCCTCCCTCATTAGTCTTCTGGCTGTGCCAGATTCTATTTCTTGTGTCTTGAATCAAAAGTGTTCTTTCACACTGAGTCTAGACTCCATATTATTTTTCACCCTGAGGTCTGGGGACCACCTCCTACATAACACATGGCTTCCTACACTTCACCTCTGAAGCTGATTAGGACATGAGTGAAGCCCAGGGTTTATGATTTTTAGCAGGTTCTTCAGGAGATTCTTACAGCTAAGTTTGGGAACCCTGAGTCAGAATACTAATTCGGGAGGATGCAGGGAGAAACAGCAGTGAGGGTCCATCTTTCTAGGATGGACCACAGGTCATATATGAATCTCTAAATTTGGCAGGGAGGAGGACATCAGCCTACCTAGGTTGCCTTTCCAAATTTGGCAACAGAAATAAAGGAGCAGAGAGAGTGAGGTGAGAGGGTCAGGCAATATGCTTGGCAGTGACCAGAGTATGAAGTCTGTTATTGGCCATGGCAGAGAACAGTTGCATTTTAATTTAAAGAGTAAGCCAATGGGGGATTAAAAAAAGAAAACCAAACTAATTTTGAAACAATCTTGAATAAGCAAAAGTTGCAAGAACAGTACAAGACTTCACTCAAGTCACTTGAGATTAAGTTGCCAACCTGATGCCTATGATTTTTGGATACGTCAGTGTATGTTTTCTTCAAACAAGGATATTCTCCTATAAAACCACAATACAACCATCCAAATCAGGGAAAATAAATGTTACATGACTACCATTTAATCCTGAAACACCATTCAAGTGTTTCCAATTGTCCTAATGATGTCCTTTGTAGCAAAAGGACCCAGGTCAGGATCAAGTATTCTATTTAATTATGCACCTTTTTAGTGTCCTTCAATCTGAAACAGTTCCTCAATTTCCCTGACTTTCATGGCCTTGACTGTTTTGAAGATTGTAAGCCAGTTGTTTTGTTTACTGGCCTTCAGCTTAGAAATGTCTAATTATAAATGGTTTTCCTGGTGGTGTCGTGGCTAGGCTTTGGCGCTTTCAGTGCCGCAGCCTGGGTTTGATTCCCAGCCAGGGAACTCACCCCATCCCCCCAAAAAAGAAATGTCTAATTGCATACAATTTTGATTTGTCTTATTACTGTTAAACTTTGATTATTTGAATGAGAAAGCACAGTCAGGCTGCTCTATGTAAAGTTCTTACTTTTCCCTTTGGGTTAATTATTTCCTAGAGACGTACTTTGTACCAAGTAAACATATTCTGCATGTAACTTGCCATTTATTCATTTACTTACATAAAAAAAGGCTCAAGTATTCCATTTAAGTGGGATATAAGGATGGTTACTGATTATTATTGATGCTCAAATTGTCCCAGACTTGGCCAGTGGGACTCCCTTCAGCCCTACTTCTGTGCTGTGCTTTCTGATTTTCTGGCACAAAAAAGGTACTTTCCCTGCCCTAGCCCATTTTTTCTAAGGACATCCACTTCATTTTAGTAGAGATTGGCATTCACAAAACAAGATTTGGAAGGTAGGTGTGTTCCTTGCTGTTGGTTTGTTACTGCTCCCAGGCCTTCGTTAAAGAATTTTAAATAGAAAAATATGTTCTTTAGTGAGAAAAGTAAAAGTAAAGAGAATTCTATTTGTTATTCCAAGATAACTAATGGTGTGGTTATGGGTCTGATGGCCCCAGAATAGCCAAAACAATCTTGAAAAAAGACAAAGTTGGAGGACTCACAGTTTCTAATTTCAAAACTTACTATAAAGCTATAGTCAGTAATCAAGACTGTTATATTGACATACAGATAGACACACTGTATTAGTTTATTAAGGCTGCCATAACAAACTACCACAGACTGGTACTTAAGCAACAGAAATTTATTTTCTCTCAAATCTGGAAGCTAGATCACATGTTTTCAGGGTTGATTTTTTTTCTGAGGCCTCTCTCCTTGGCTTAAAGATGGCCATCTTCATGTTCAAATGGTCTTCCCTCTGTGTTTCTTTGTCCTAATCTCCCCTTCTTATAAGGATACCAGTCATAGTAGGTAAGGGCCCATCCTAATGACCTAATTTTAACTTAATTACCTCTTTAAAGGCTTTGTCTCCAAGTATAATATCAGTCTGAGGTACCAGGGCTTAGGACATAAACTTTTTGGGGGAGGGGGTATAATTCCATCCATAATATAATCGAGCCCATAATATATACATACAAAGCCAATGGAATAGAATTGAAAGTCCAGAAATAAACCCATGTCTCTATGGTCAGTTGATTTTTGACAGATGCCAAGATTATTTGATGAAGAAAGAATAGTCTTTTCAATAAATGGTGGTCGGGTAATATACACATGCAAAAGAATGATTTTGTACATATCACACTATGTACAAAATTAAGACAAAATGGATTAAAGAGCTAAATGTAGAGCTAAAAATATAAAACTCTTAGAAGAAAACACAGGTAGGTCTTCATGATCTTGGTTTCTTAGATTTGGCATCAAAGCACAGGCAGCCAAAGGGAAAAAATCAGATTTCATCAACATTAAAAACTTCAGTGCATCAGTGGACATGCCAAAAAAAAAGGCAACTCACAGAATGGGAGAAAATATTTGCAAATCACATACTGATAAGGTATAGTTTTAAGAATATATAAAGAACTCTTATAACTCAACAATCAAACCACAACCCAATTAAAAATGGGCAAAGGATTTGAGTGGACATTTCTCCAAAGAAGATATACAAATGGGTAAGAACACATGAAAATATATTCAATATCATTCATCATTATGGAAACGCAAATTAGAATCACTTTATACTCACTGGACTGGCTAAAATAAAAAATAGACAGTAACAAGTATTAATGAGGTTACAGAGAAATTGTAGTCCTCATACATTGCTGGTGGGAATATTAAATGATTCAGCTGCTTTGGATAACAGTTTGGTAGTTCCTCAATAAGTTAAACATGAGGTTAATTGTATCACTCAGCAATGTCATTCCTAGGTATTAATATATACCTAGGAAAATTGAAAATATGTGTTTACCCAAAAACTTATACATGAGTGTTCATAACAGTATTATTCATGATACTCAAAAAATGGAAAAGGGGAATTCCCTGGTAGTGTAGCGGCTTAAGGCTTCGGCGCTGGTGCTGTCAGCGCTGCGGCCTGGGTTCGATTCCCGGCTGGGGAGCTACCCACGTACCAAAAAGCAAAAAAAAAAAAAAAAAAAAAAAA